>MQRL01580403.1:0-12340 GCA_001938525.1 Dugesia japonica
TGGTTATTCAAAAGATCGAGAAAATGAAAACTGAGCAGGAAAGATCCACATTTCATGGATAAGATTTTCAAATTATTATCAGTGCAGCTAAATTCATACTAGAGATAATATTTCTACTAATATAATTATAATAAAGGACTTCTATGGCCATATTAATTACAATAATATGTCATTTATTATTATTATTATTATTATTATTATTATTATTATTAATAATAATAATAAGAAACACTGGTCCAGTCACTAATATCATACGATTTTTCTGATTTTCCAAGTGCTGATTCACTTGGAAAACCAGACAGTAAGAACAAGGACATTCACTTGACGACACGAATTTAGAATTGTCAATCATGTACGCATATAAACCAGCTAACCCCTGAACGAGATAAGAGAAAACATCGGAGTAATCAGCCATATAGTGTTAGGGAAAATGCAAGCCAAACACAAGCATACATTCACTACACACATAATAAAAACTTACAAGACTCAGACACTGAAACCAACCAATATTCGATATTCGAACCTATCAATCAAATAACTCAGAGATCAATACCCAAGAACAATTCCTTAGACATTATTTTATTGACATTTTATTCTGTTGACATTACGTTATTTTAGTTTTATTAACATTTAAATATTAATATTTAGATATCTCAATTCCTATTGGGTGAGATTTTTAATTAATAATTATTTCCTCATAGTAATAAGGCATTCGAAAACAAAAAAGTAACAGTACATGGAAATGTGGAATTAGATGCGAGAATTGGAATAAAAGACAATCAAAAGACATAGTCGGATGGTCATCCGAAAAGGATGGTGCGGAGGAGGAAATTACTTTCTATGAAGACAAATGAGAAGCAGTTTAGTAGAAAGGCGGATGAACTATGTGGAATTAAGAAACTTCAAAGCCTCATTCGATTCAGTCACCGGGAAAATGATGACGCACTGTTTTTGTAATTTACCAAATTCCAGTTGTGATACAGGAGAATCTATGTTAACATACAAAGTAAATCTAAATGAATGTACCCTGGCAAAACTCGCTCACCAACGAATATAGTTTAACTAATATAATAATTGCAAATTTCATGGACAGTATAGCATGTTTAGTGCATGCATTTGTAATGCAATTAGTAGGTATTATATTTTTTCAATTAAATTGTATGTCTTATATAATATTATMAACATATGCCGCATAATTAAATATTTTAGTGCCGAGTATCACAATTTTTCTTGTTGAAAACACGTTACACATATCAGATTGTATTTCGTAAGACGCAATCCAGTAAATAATTACGGTTCAAACAAGCATTTTTTAATTTTTTATAGTTTATACAAATTAATTATTTGTTCCAATAATACATTTAAAATTGCATCATGAATAAAATATTTCAGTTTTGTTTTCATCAGTGGAAGAGCTCAAATTTAGTAACACTGGACACTCATAATTAAAAACTTCCTATAAATTGTCTAAAGGATTAATATCGAAAAACTTTTCGTTCACGCTGGAAGGGTGTATCGTGGGAGAACACTTATAATGATAACAGTTATAATTATAATTAAATAATATTTCTGATTTTTAACATTAGAATAGGAATCAAAAACTGATTAATAAATTGTCTCAGAGCCACTATCGAAAAACCCCCGAGAAAAATTTCGTTTGGATTTTATGTCAACATCAGTTGAAAAATTTTAAAAGTGATATTGAACTTTATTGAACAAAATATTTGTGAGCGGGAAATTTGAAATTTTGTTTTAATTTCAGTGAGAAATTTAAATTTAAATGTTTTCGCAAGAAATTATTTATTTGTTTTAATTACATGAATAATTTTAACAGGTAATTTGAATTATTGTTTTAATTTCAGTGAGAAATTTAAATTCAAATGTTTTCGCGGGAAATTATTTATTTGTTTTAATTACATGAATAATTTTTACAGGTATTTTGAATTATTGTTTTATTGCATTTATAATATATTAATTTCAAGTTTATAATTTTAATTTTTAATTAATTTTATATAGGTTAAATTTATGATAGAAAATTTTTAAGTCAATAAATTAAATATTTATAAATTTTAACTCAAAAGATTTAAGAATTTAAAAGTTTATAAATTTTTAGTTTACTTTAAGCAATTCTAAGTTGACAATGAAATTTTTAGAATCTCGGTTTTTGTGCGCGAAGATGCAAAGTATTAATCTTCGGAATCCATGTCATCGAATATTATCTTTTATTATTTCCCATATCATCGGAAGAAGATAAAGAACTAAAAGTCACCAGGTGCTCTAAAAATAGGCACCAATGGAGTGGACGGAATCTGTAGAAAAAATCTAAAAATCATGTCATGTACAAATGAAAAGCGAAGAAATTAGATTTAAAAATAATCACCAGTTAGAATCGAGCACTGGTGCAAAACAGAAGGTTATATAAACCCAAGTGAAAAATTGAAACTTAACTTACAAAAAATTTCGATTTCTTGGATAAATAACCCTGTGAGACAGATATTAACGGTAAACAAGGTAAACCGTATATTTGAAAACTTAGCAATTTATCGATTATAGGCACGAGAAGTATAAAAAGGTACAGCAACACCTTGTGGACATTGATTCAGACGAAGTCATTTCAATCGAACTACGAAAATCCATATAGGAAACGCAATCCCAGTAGTTATATGAGCATCGACATCGTCCTGTTCAATTACTCTTGTCTTTGAGCATATTACATAGTTGTCTAATGGCTTTTCTAATACTTGTTTGTTTTTAATAGCACACAATAGCTCTCCCACCATATCGTTTTGCAAGGTGACCTGACACACGGTGCTATTTTTTCGACTGATTCTTTGAATTCTTTATTTGTTTTGTTTATCATAATTATAAAATAGTCTGGCTTCGTTTGCTCTCTCATTTCACTTTTGTATTCCCATATCATCGGCTGCCATTCCTCTCTGATAATTGGGTTTAGATATTTATATTCCAATAGTTCCATTACGTGATTCAATAATTTCCAATAAGCCTTTCTGTTGATCCTTCCTTTGAATCCTTGTATCAGATCGAGTTTACTTTCTACATGTCGTTTTACCGATGCTTGTTCACTCTTTTCGATCTTTACTTCTGTGTCATTGACTGCTCGCATAATATTCACTCGACCTTGATTGTTATTATTGTGGTTTGACGCTCTCTCGTTCAATCTCATCTGCGCAACCCGCTGCTCCTCGCATTGTAGCCTTAAATACTCTTGTTCTTGTTTGAGTTTATCATATACTCGTTGTTCGGTTGATTCATGTTTGTGCACTTCTTGTCGCATCATGTTAATTCGCTGTTGACTATGCTTCTTATTATTCTGTAATTGCTGTCGTAAGCTATTATTTTGTTGTATCATGTTTTCGATTGCTTGATTATTTGATGTTATTGAAGCCTTGGCTATTATTTCCATACCCATGTCCTCTCGTATTCCTGAAGCAATTTCTACTCGTATGACCTGGTTTGTTACAAGTATAACATACTATTGGTTTCGATGTATAACATTGATCTGCTATATGGCCTGTTCTCTGGCATAATCTACAACTTAATGGCACTGAACGACATTCTCTGGCTATATGTCCATATTTCCCACAATTAAAGCAGTTTTGATTAATCGCTGATTGCCAATCCTTTTGTCTATTGCCACCTCCTTCTCTTGAGTTATTCAGTTGTCTTCTGTTGTCTGGACGATTCTGTCACGGAGTCAATGATTTTAACAAGCGTTGCGTATTTGTTGGTATGAAATTCGTTATCTTCGGAATCTTCTTCTCTTCTGAGTCTTGCTCCTCAATTTTAAAGATGCTAGCTTGCTTCTGTGCAGTTTCTACTTTTTGTGATACTCCGGCTAAGTTTATTGCTTGTTCCACCGTTTCTGGTTGCATTAAATTAACCAACTTTCGTACTTCTGAGTTTCTAAGACCTTCAATAAATATTCCAAGAATTACTTTATCTTGCAACTCTTCTCCGAGGGCTAGTTTTCCGAGTCTCCACAATTCTATTGCATAAGCTTGTAAAGATTCATCTTTCATCCGTCGTCTGGCTGTAAAATCTTGGACTTCCTGTCCTTGTAATGTCAATGGTTTGAAGTTGTCTTATAAGATCTTATAAGCATACTTCCATGTTTTTACTCCATCTTCGAATAGTTTTGCTTTGTTCCAGTATATCGTTTTCAGCGATCCTTTTAAACATAATGGTAATCGCTCTATTGCTCTCTCCTCACTCCATCTGCATGCCTTTCTATGTTTTTTGTGCACGGCTATGAAACTCTCTAATTTCTCCGGGTTGCCCGAATAATGTTATTTATTGAACTCTGTTTTCCATTCTGATTCATGTTTAACTTTAGTTCCACTTAGGCTGTCGTCTTCAGGTTTCTCAATAAAACTAATCGTTGTGTCTTGGTTATCCGTTTCGTTTCCTGACATAATTGATTCGTCACTAGATTCTGAACCGTTACTGTTACACGTGTTTAATTTACTTTATGGTCTATAGATTGTTTCCACGCTGGTATCTCCTGATCTCACTGTTGTCGTAGGGCTTGTCCGTCCTGAATTCGATGGGCTCAACGATATTGTACTGTAATTGTATTTCGAATCGCCGATTGGATTTGAATCTTGTTCACTAGTTTCATATGTTGCTGTTAAATTATCTTGTTGGAGTTGATGGAGTTTCTGGTTCTGTTATGAATGATTGATTGAATGGTTTCCTAATTTGTGGATTGAACGATGCTGTTCTTCCTTTCATTGACGAATGTGGTGTAACACTTGAATAGGATTTCTTGTCTTTTGTCGAATTCGTAGAGTGTATCTGTCTGCTGAATTCGCAATGGTGAATTAGCTGATTGAGTTCTCGATCGTTTAATTTATTAAATAACCTGAAAATATGATGGCACCCCGGCTTCTAAACTCCAAATCACTTCTTTATTCATTTATCATTAGTTCTTATTAGCAGTTTGTTTAATGTTAATACACATAAGCTTTATTATTATTTATTATTCATTTACTTTTTATTATTTATTATCATATTACGCAATTTATTAATTTATTAATCCCTATAATTTGCTAGTTCACACAGTTTACATTATTGCAAACTTTTAATTCGTACCCTATTTCTCTTCAATAAAATTAAATTTTCATATTTTACGGTTTTTATTTTTAAGTAACTTTACATTAAAATTTTAACTAACATTGTCACTTANCGAATAGAATATGGAAATATCCGAATTTTAATAAACTATACTATAATATTTTAAACTGTAAAATTTTATTTTTTGGTAAACTATCACGGTTTCGAAAATATAAGAATATTTTATACTATTAAAATTCAAATTTAATAAATTAATTTATTTTTCTATTTAAAAGCCAATTTGTTTTACTAGACTATTTTAATCGAACACCTCCGAGTTATGATTAAACTGCTTTGAAATACGCGGTTTATTTATAATAACACGTAAGCTTTAATATATATTTTTATTCTTAATACTATTATTATTATTTATTATCATATTACGCAATTTATTAATTCCTATACTTTGCTAGTTCACACAGATCACATTATTGCACACTTTTAATTCGTCCTTATATATATCACATTGCACACATTATCATTGTACGCACAATTTATCTGCCCATCTATTACACACGCGTTTAATTCCTTAAGTTCAACCCGCCATTTGACTTTCATTTATACTCGATTTAATTTCTCTTTACTCGTTATACCTTATTTTGTTTTTTCTCTATACTTATCCCATCGTTACTTCACATTAGTACACATTAGTATCTTTATTCCACAATTTCTACAATCTTTCCTGATTGCTGCATTTTTTTATTTCTCGTTTCTCTTCTCACGGTGTTTATTATTTCGATTTTATTCCTCGATTTTTCCAATATCCTATATCATGAGTTCATACTTAACTATAATTATTTTGTAAATTTCGTCATTATTACGGTAAAATCTCCTTTGACATTATTCCATTAATCTATTTACAATCGGTAGTTTATTTCGATTCAGCTCCGATTATCGCTTCTATATTTCAATATTTCTAAGTAACCGATAGTCTATTATTTCAGCTTCGGTTATAGGTTCTCATTATCTTTAAATCGCCAGTTTCCAATTTCCTATTATAAAGAACCACCTCGCAGTTATTATTGAAATACGTGGAAATACGTAAAGTTATTTTTATTATTTATTTGTTATTATTTTTTAGAAAGATTTTTCAATCGTATATTATTTGTAAATTATTTTGAAAGCAATTCACTTTTTTTATACGGCTATTGTGGAGAGCTTATCAATTCTTTAGCACACGGAGGAAAGAAAATATTTGTAGATAGTAAATTTTGTTATTATTTGAATCCCATAGTGATATAATCCAACTGAAGCTTGAAGACGTCGATCGAATTTGGAAGAAGAGTAAAAGGAATCGCATGAAGAGGAAGAGGAGCTGGAGATTCTGATAGAGTTGATGGGTTTGAGTGCCATACAGCCACTTTATGTAAAAACTGATGAGTGAAAAAAATAAACCTTATTGTGTGTTCAATCACGAGCTTTTTATTCTTAATCTGCCTTAGACTGAATTGTGATATGTACGTCACAACTAATATCTGTCGAACGATTTAAACATTTTACTTATGAATTTATTATAGGACTTACCAGTAAATTGATTGCATGATATACCAAATCATTCTCCCCAGTGTTAACCAGTGTTTTAATATTTTACTGATTGAATACTTAATGATATATCATTTAATTTTCGATTAATTCACAACCGTTTTAGTGAGCAAACTACCAGAAGAGCAGATATCAAAGAAAGATATGCTGTTATTGCAAAAACCATTGAATGAACATAAAAGAGAGTTGGGAATGATATGCTCCGACTGAAAGGTGTAAACACAAATTCTAAGATAAAAATAGGACAGCTGAAAGAGTAAGAACTCGCTTTTCAACAGGCCAATAGACTGATGACGACTTCATTAAAATCTTGGCAAGAAAAATTCGCAAAAAACGTAAATGGTTGTCCATTAACATCAGTCGAGAGTAAGACGTGATAAAAAATTGGACTAAGGAAAGAGAGGGTAATGTCACATAGGTAGCAGAAACGCTTGTAGATTTTAGGTATGGCCCTAGATAGATGAAGTAATGGGGAAATGTGAAAGAGAAATAATGTGAAGCAATCAAATTAAATTAAAAACTTCAAAGTCTAGAATTCCAACATGTTACGTTGCGGTATTTTTTAAATATAGTATTTTGATTGATTGATTAGTAAGCAAGTACACACAGAAATTTTGTTATAAGCATTTAGATTTCTAGGGCTTCCCACAATCTATTTTAAAAACGAAAAATGTACTTTTTAATTAAAATTAAGTTTTTATTTATTACTTTAATAATTAATATTCTTTAGAAAACTAATGCTGCTCTTAATAATCCAAGAACCATTTGAAGTAAATTAAATATTTATGATGATTATTTGCGTCGTTTGTGGTGAGATAACTAAGTGAAGTGATGTTTTCTTAAATGATTAACAAATCAAGACTTGTCATTGAAGATAATTTGTGGATCAAATGACAAAAATCCATAAAGAATGCTATATTGTACAAAACAAAGCAAAAACAAATATAACGTAAGTTAAATAATAATTATCATTAGTATAGAAAGTAAACATGAATATTACTTTCTCTGATAATTTATTTAAATTTAAAGATTTTAAATACTTGTTTGGTCAGTAATTTACTATAAAACCTAAGAACGGATCCCCGATTACAAATTTTTCGGGAAACTCCGAATCGGAAACAATAAAGACTTAGAAAGTCATACCTGAACAATAATTTTTGGATCATAACTCATTTAATTTATGTTGGGAAAACACACATGCACGCATGTACAACATACATAACAAGACACAATATATTCGAATCAATCAAATCCGAACCAAATCGATCCAACTACGATCAACCGAACCAAATCAATTCAAGCATAATCCGATCCTACTCAAACTATATGATTTAATCCAATACTTGACATTTTATTTTTTGCCAATTACTATTATGTTAATTCATAATATTATATTGTAAATAAGTTAATTTTATTTTATTATAAACGACTTTTTATATTTCATTGTATTTTATAAGTGATTTTTATTTAAGAAATCAATTTTCATTTTAATGTGTCAACAATCTCTGAATCAATTCTCATTTCAATCCACAATCTGTTATATATCGAGTATTTATTGTGGAATTGTGTAAAAAAAGGAATTATTTTTGTATTAAGGTATAAGATTTTTGTATATTTTGTTAAATTTCTGTAGATTTATAAATATATGTCCAAAAACACTATAAATACATTAAAATTTTAGTGTAAATTAACCCTTTTTAATCTCGTAACAAGATTTTTACCTTCTATAGTTAAACAATCTAGAGAAAAACTCTTTATAAGCATATTTGTAAAATTTAATTGCTATTTCAAATAAAATCTTTAAACGTAATATTCATTTGAATTTATATAGAATTCTCTATATACTATATTTATAAATATTATTGTATCTATATTAAACATATTAAGGCTATAAGGTACATTATATTACTTCATATATCGGATTGTTATAACCAATGAATTTATCTTTAAAACTCACGCACTAGTTGATTTATTTTGGCAACAATCCCCAAATTATCTCAACACTTATACTCATTATCGATTACTTATTCGATAATGTTCCTGAATTCTTGTACAGTGATGGTAGAAATTGTCTCTAATGTATATGAAATTACACCCATTACATTCAGACTTATAAATAATATCAGAATACACTGTGAACAAATTTTTTTAAACTTAAAACTGAAACATGTTCAAAAAATTTAAACGTACATTCTATAAAAACATTAAGTGCTTAACTATCAATTTTTACTTTTAAATCATTATTATTTTAAAAGACATTTATCATTTTATTTTGATCGAAGCTATTTCTATATTTTAATGAAATTTTATCAAATTATTCAAAAGTTCATTTCCACTATTAGTTCCGATTTTTATGGAGTTGTTGGGTTTCCAAGTTTTTTATGTTTGCTAACATTCTATATTTGTATTCAGTATCCTTCTCTTTCTGTCATTGTCTCATCTAGAAATAGGCCTAGAAATCACAAGACTTTATGCACTCTAAGTGTAAACTTCCACTTTTACCCGAGTCCAGTGGGTATGTGGTAACACGTTTTGGACGATCAAATCTGACATCAATCATTTTGGCTAATCTATGCTTTATTCCACTTTTTTATGTAATAACAGCACTATTTATCCACCAGTTAGGCCGAATACTTGCACATAAAATGAAGTGACTGGAACGAGATAGAATGAATAATTCGAGCAAGGATATTGATTATTAAACAAGAGAACCTGAAATGATAAAGTATGAAACGTTATTCGAAAGAAAAGAAAATCCAAAAGGTCAACATCGGAAGCGCGAATGGTTATGAATCAAGAGGAAATGAAATAATAATTCACTAGATGTTAATGATTGCGAATGGAGTAACCAAAATTATGAGTGAAATGCCATGGAGCACATATCGAGGAAGAGCTAAGTCGATTTGATAACGAAGACAACGATGTTAGCTGTGATGCTCATAATCCTAAATTGAAACACTACTAAATAAAGAGTCAGTACGTAAATTATTGAAATGAGTAGTAATTGAAAATCAACCGAAATGAAGAGTGAAATATGGTTGCCGAGATGATATGAAGAATGAAATAATGAATCGTAAATGAATCCAAAAGTTAAACAAATAAAATCAAGAGTGACAGGGATAATAATGAGATTGGTTGCAGTAAAATACACGAATGCAAATGTATAAACAAATTTGGAGTTGGTCAAATTTATAACTTAATTACAAAGGAGTTGTAATATTCGGACTTCTGATGATGATCGAGGGTGGCGAGAGTGTTTTGTTCTTCATTTATTTTCTTAAAATGATGATAAAGTAGATTTGTAATTATGAACGTAAAATCAAATAGTAATGATAACGATAATTGGTTAATTATAATATATTTTGGTTTAATTATTTTGTTATTTCACGAAAAACATTTTATTTTATCGCATAAACTAATTTCAATTTAAAGATTATCTTGTTTATCAAATGCTGAAATTATTAAAAATTATTTTGCACTAAACGATGTGGTTCGTAGTAACATTGAAATATATTTAAATAACTTTCATTAATGATTGTTTTTTCACTATGAAATAAATGAACTTGCGAATGATTTTGTTCATGTAAATAACTTGTGAATTTATTTCTGAAAACCACTAATAATATCTTACTTATTTATCATTTTTTTATATTTTATTGAGAAACGAATGGTTTGATTTATTAGAATTGTTAGAGATCAAATGAAATTAATAATGGAGTTTCCTATCGATTTTTAATTTTGAATTCTGGACCTGGACATATCACGGTAAATGTCAATTTATGTTATTATTTTTATTATCTTATTATTTTATGAAGAATGGAGGCACGAATATCACGGTAAATGTCAATTTATGTAATTATTTTTATTATCTTATTATTTTATTATTTTACTTAAAATTTAAATGTATTTTAATATCATTTTCAAAATAATAGAATCCTCTTTAAATCCAACTAAACAATAATAATAATATATTATTAATAATATTTATTTCAAAACAAAATTATAACCAAATGAATATTATATTAAAGAAGAGAGTCTTTAAAGAAAGTAAATGAGTGCGTTGATTTAAAAAGGATAAGTAATTAAAAGTAATCAAAATTTTGATATTTCAAGATTTTTTAATTTTCTAATTTCTAAACGATTTTTGTAAACATCGTTTTCACTGAAGTTGTTTAACATCAAATTATTTTAATTAAAAAATGAAATATTTGCTATAAACTTGTAATTTTATCTTATTACTATTCCTAGAGTAAAATTTTAAGTATTTGCTGAAAATTCACGTGAAAACTGTTTTATAAAAATTTTATGATCAATTTTGGAAAGTAAACAAATAAAAATAAACAATAATATATTTTTTGAAAACATAATTATAACCATATGATAATAACTAAAGATCATCGAGTATTTAAAAGAAAAGACTCTTTTATCATTTTATATTATTCATGATAATGATGATTAATAATGGAGTTTCCTATCGAAAAGGAATTTTTGAAATAGAATATTTATATTTTTTAAAACAAGTTATATATTTTATAGAATGTGAACGTGACATAAAATTTAAAACTATTTTTGTTGATAGAGTTATATAGTTCGAACTATAAGGATGAACATAAAACGAAATTGTCTAAAATTATGAACGCGACTTAAAATCTGTAAATTATTGATAAGTAGTCGGAAAACAATAAGGGACGAAGCTCTCGCCGAGAACTCTCATATCCTTGCTCGAAAATATATATTTTAAATTAAATATAATAAGAGTCAACGAATAAAATAATCGGAATTAATGTAATGTGAAATGTGACTAGTTGTATAAATCTATAAAATTATTTAGAAATGTCTAGAAAAATATCAAATTCTGAGGATGAATCGCTAAATGGATAGTCCTTTAACATAAGAGATTGGAACACTATGTCTGTACCATACGATTCCTGGAGGCACGTTGAAACAGACCGCGATCCTTGGTGGGTCGATCAGGGAAATTTAGATTCAAGAACAGGCCAAGACTATCCAGAAGCTACGACAATAAATCCTCTATTTGGAAAATGAGCATACTATCACGGTTCAAGATTGAGCGCAACAAAATAGTGCTCTCGCAGAATTACTGTTATTCGGTACAAAGTCTCGAATCATGTTAGGAAGGCCCCGATATTCACGGAACTAAGGAGCGTATATGAACTGAACTTTTTGGAACACAATCAGGTGGGCAAACAACTAAACCAAAATATTGATCGGATAATGCCGACGGTCGTAGCTCACTTAGAGAATTCGGGAAATGAAGAAATCATAGAAGAAACTGCAGTCTGACAAATCATTATATATACTGTGAATATAATTTTGTAATCGATTTTATTTAACTTTATAATTTGTTTGTCATCCAAAATGAAGAAGTAAATAAGGAGTAATGTTGTTATACAATTATAATATTGATTTTCCGATAATCGAGACTTTTTTTAATAATATAACAAATTAAATTAATGCAATAAAGATGTCGGAAAAAGATGATCTTGCGAAAAAGATTAAGTGTTAGTCGCCGGAAAGAACTCGCCATCAGCCAAAAATCGAATATTTATGGAGATTATAAAAAATATATATAAATACACTATTTCATTTATAATTAATAAAAAATATTCTCAAAGTAGATGGAAAAATTACTAATTCGAAACAA
>MQRL01580438.1:0-10163 GCA_001938525.1 Dugesia japonica
AATAATCACTAAATTTTAATGGAAAACTTTGTTTATAATATTGGTTAAACTAATAAACATAAAATAATCAGATAAAATAAATTTGGATTAGTGATTAGATACGTGCGTATTGGAACACCTTCAGTATTATTTCACTCAGAATCATAATGAAAAATGCTTGCTAATTAAAAGAGGTGTTAATTATTGGAACACGTTATAATAAGATTTATAAAAAATAATAATACTTATAGAAATTGTTATTTGTTATTAATTTGTTTTAGAAAATTTTCTTTGAATAGATAAAAACTGTTTTTCTTTATTTTCATGTCTTGTCGATCTTTGAGAAAATGTCATTAATTCCTGTTTGATCATTGATGCTTATTTCAGTTAATAAAAATCCTATATTTCCTTTTTTTAAACTTGACTTGATCTTAACTCAAAATAATAATAGGCATGTGTATATGTGAGTGTGTAAGATTTTGATTGGTTAATATAAGTATGTGACATGTATGCAAGTAAAACAGAGAATATGACTCATACATGTGCAACACGTATATGCATACGTTCGTCCCAAATTTTATACAAAAATTAAAGAATAATTTTATTTAAAATAAATTAAATTTCGTTAATGCAATATTAACCGTTCTATTGGATAACCTTTTCCCTTCTGATTGATATCAGCATAACGCCGCACTCACAGAAGCTCCAAAATTTCTGGCTGTCGAGCATATTCAAGTGACTTAAAATCTTTTCAGCAAGAAAAGTTTTTATCATCTAATCTGTTTTAAAGTGATCAAATAAATGAGAAGGTCTTTAGAGTATGGTGTATGAACTAAAACATGCCAGTCTAGTTGTATAAGTAAACATGTGATCTAGCATTTTATTTTTGACACACAATATCATCTTACGCTTAACATCATTATATTCTATTCATTTTTCTTCTCTTGTTGCTTTTTACTTAAAACATTGATTGATTTTGTTTCGCTTTATAAGAGAATCTCAGGCAGAAATTCTGTCCTGTATATTGATGCGGTACCGATACATCTGGCGTGGTAAACATTCCAATTTGATGTAAACATCTGGGCACTGTTAATACCAAGTATTTCTCCAATTTTTTCAGTTATTCCATAGCAATCTGTTTCTACAAGCGCCAAAATTCCGTTGTTATCGGTATCAATATGTCGGTCAAAACATGGTACATTGATAAGATAAAGTATATATGTTGAGATCGGGATAACACGCAAATGCATAAACATACTCACTTAACATAACACATACAGAACAATACCATGCAGATACAATACTATATACATACATTTACTCCATACTATAAAAGGTAGATTTTGAAAAAACCTTTAAAAAACTAATAAAATTTGCAATTTTCAAATGTATACGTGATTATATGTTAATATCTTAATTTTTAAATTTATTAAATCCACTTTTTTATGGGATGGATTAAGTATTTATATAATGATCCAGCAAATCTAAATCCTCAGTAATTATACTCAATAAAATTCTCCAAAAACAATATTTATGGACTCATTTTTCAATCAGTATGATAAACAATTATGTAATTCATTGTTCCTAAATGTGCTTAAACTCTCCTTAATCACTATAATAAACATTTATATATTTGTGTGACAATATTATTATTATGATTGAAAATACTATTCTACTTGATTTCAATTCAAGTCAATCTTTGATTAAGCTCTGAGATCAATTAATTTATATTTGTTATGTATATATATATATATATATGCTGATTAATTTTCAGAATTGACTGGATATTAAACAATGATGAAATTATACAATTTTTCGATGAAATAAATGTATATGATGAATCRAAAGGAGGTTTYCAAACGCAATAATACAGATTCTGAGAATGAAAAATTTATGAATAGTTGAGTGAGAACCAACATTCTAAGAGTTTTGTCATCAAAACAGAATAGCTTAAAAGTTAATTATGAAGATTATTTGAAATTCAAAGCAAGCACTATGCAGATTATGGACAATAATTTCAACTGAAATCATTTATTGATGTAATGGAAGAAATATCAAACAATGAAATAATGCTATATCGTCATCAAGTGAAAGAAACTTTGTGAAATGGTCTGCATGCTCTGGTTCAAATTCGTTACTAAACAGTTTTGTAATTCTCAGAAGAAAAGAATATGTGGAGAAACTTAAATTCAAACCAAAGTTATTAGAAAATATGAAATTTTTAATGAATAGTCTGGTGAAGTTTTTTAATCTGAAGCGACTGACGAATTATATGAGAACAAGAGAATCAAAGTGACAAATAGTCTGAAAGCTTATTTTAGTTGAGACCAGAAATAATAAATGAAATATAACGAGTATTAAACTAAAATATGTTATTCAAATTCCAAACTGTTATTGATAAACAAGAAAGTTACTATAATTTATTTGATAACTACACTTAATAAATATTAAAACACATATCACAATTTCCTTTCTTTTAAGAGTTGATCGTATAAATGGGATTTGGCTTCTCTCTCTCTCGTTGGATATCGTCTTTTGGATTGTTCTAAGTTGTCTATAAGAACAAATTTTACATCGCTGGTGTTAACCATCGAATATATAGTACTAATGAGTGATTCGTCAACTGTTCCTTTTTTATTTCTGAATTCCCAATTTAATCTTTTAACTTGGTGAAGATTTCGACGAATTACTTTTATTCCATCATCTAATTTTAACTTATAATTATTGAGAAACTTGCTTACCATCCACGGTCCTGTATATATTTTTTAAGTAAACCCCTCTCGTCTGCTTTTACCATTACCCAATCTCCAATATTTTATGTAGTGTTCTTATTTTCTGCTTTATTTTCTTTGGGAATCTGTCTTTTCTTTTCTGTTATTTTCTCCCTTTGTTTTTTAAAGTTATTATGAAAATCCATCTTGTCAATTTCTACATTTGCATTCGAAATATCTGCTTTCAAATCCATTTTTTCGCCAAATAAGTTTATTAAGCTGAAACATTAAGTTTTTTTGTTATTTGATGAACTCATACTTAGTTCAACAAAAGGAATTGCTTTAACCAACGATTGGTTATGTGACTTACAAGATAACTCTAATTTGTCTTTGGCTGTTCTAAATATACATTCTATAAACCCATTGCCCTGATGATAATATGGAGCTGGAAATGATTGCTTCATTTGTAATTTATTACATAACTTCTTTTTTATTTCCGATTTATGTCGCAATATCATAATGAATGATCAAGTTTTTTACCGCTCTAATTTTTTCAGGATAAGTTGTTACTCCTTCGTTTGATATCATGCAACCCAAATCTTTTACTGAAGTTTTCAAAAAAACGCATTTCTTCGGAGATAACTTAGCTCTCGACTGCTGTATTTTCTCTAACACCATTTTCAGTCTTACATTGTGTTCATCTAAGCTTTCCCAAAAATCAAAATATGTATTAAATATAATATTAGACATTTATCGAATTTTTTTCTCTGAGAACTAAATGCATTAATCTTTGAAAAGTCGCTAGTGCTCCATAAAGTCCAAAAAGCATGCAATTAAATTCATACTGATTTTTTTGTGTAGCAAAAGATTTTTTCCTCTGTCTGTCACTTATTTGTACATTGTAATAATCACTAGATAAATCAATGCACTAAAGAATCTTGATTCCACAAGTGAATTGAACAACTGCTGGTTATTTGAAATAGAATGTATAGGTTTTATTTTATTTTCTATAGTCTAACATAAGACACTCTATTCATAGCTACAACTCATATATTCGCTAAGTTATCTTTATAAGGACTAAATAAAGCTTCCTTCAAACAAAAGTTATTGCTATTTACATTCGCTAAATCAGTTACTTCCTATTTTTGCAAAATTGTAACTGTATTGTCTAATATATCTCTTAATGTACACATTTGAACCCCCTTCACACTTCTCGCACTATTATCTGGACCCTATGATACAGTACTCTTTAGTTTCCCGTTAGCTTTCTTATTTTGGATATGAAAGTTACTTTTATTTCATCTAGAGTTACACAGCGTAATTTTTGTAAATTCGAGACGTTCATCTTTTTCAAATCTCTTATTCCTAGAATGACTTTTTGGAACAATTTATCTACAATAGTCATCTTAATTCTATTAATTTATTTCCTATCGTTACATTTATAAAAGAATATTCAATTACATTAATCAGTGTGTCATTTTTACATATTAACGTATTGTTTGATCGAAATCGCTAGACTGTTGCATTTTCTTGGATCATTTGAAACAGTTTGAAATCCATGATACTAGACTCTGTTCTTTGATCGATAAAAACTTTCTCTTTTTCTTTTTCTACTTTGCCATTGATTATTACTTTGTTTGCAGCGAGTTCGTTTATTGTATCTGATATCTTTGTTCTTTGTCCTTTGTGAATTGGAAATTTCTGTCTTGAACCTCGAATATGCTCATCCAATTTTCTAATATCGTCTGGATAATTGATATTTCTTTTTGTTTTATTTTGTCTTTCAGTTTTTCTTTCTTTTGAAACAATTTTCCAAAATTCATTATTATCTTCAGATTCCTTTTCATAATCATAACTGGCTTCATCATATTGAATATTAGAATTGTCATTCGTTTCTTCAGATCTTCTAGAAGCCTCTTTCTTAATACTGGATCCTTTTGCTGCTTGACAAAATTAAGATATATGTCCGGATTTCTTACAGTTCTTGCATAGTAATGGTTTGTTACAAATTTCGGGCAATATGACCTTTTCCATTGCAATTATATCATTTTATTACTTGTTTGATCTTTTTAACTTGATACTTTTAAATCTGATCACCGATTTTTGTTCTTCGGCAAATTTTTTGAATTCGGTAATATGAATAGAAATATTTTCTCCAATTGTAAATTTCTTCGAAAACATTTTTTTTTATTTAACCAATCGATAAGTTCTTCCAGCAATGATCGCGACGCCATGTTATTGACAACCAATAAAGTTACTAAACTTTATTTGAAAACTACACTTAATAATTAATATTATTAAAACAGATATCGCACAAATCTGTGTACAAATTTTTAATCAATCAAACAGCAGGCATAGTTTTTGATGGATTTTATCATTATGAAACAAAGACACTTTTCGGCTTACTATTAGATTTTTTCCTCTATAGTTTCGAAAATACATGAAATTAATGTTAGTAATTTCATTTTCAGAGTTTATTTATTAATAGGCTTTTTATAAATTAATTATCATTTAATTAGTCTGACTTAAAACATTATGTTCTTTAAATAAATATTCAAATTTAAAAATATAAATTTTATTAAATTCAATTTTCTAAGTGATTAATTAATTCAAAAAATTCCAATATTTCGAAATTCTTTAAATATATTTTCACAATTTCATTTCTAAATTTTCGAAACTTTGAACTTTTATTTATATTTTTTCCTTCGCTTTTAATAATTCACTTCTTAAATAAGTATTCCTTAATACTTTTTTAATATATTACTATTTTTTTCATTTCCTATTACTTTTGTTTAAGTCTTTCTAAGTTATAAGTAAGAATTTCTTAGAATCTGTTATTCGTTAATAAAATATTCTGGGCGATACCAACCATTTTAACACATTTTACTTCACATAAAATAGCAAAAAATTTTAAAAAATTTAATATCCCAATTCAGCTATTCATAACTGTTTTAATAAGGTTTCTTAAGCAACTTAGTGTACTGTAAACCTCAGTTTAAGTAAAGATGGTGTATTTGAATTTAAATTGACTGATGATGTTTATGATTATGCCAAGTCGGTAACATTAATTAAAACAACACTATTGAGACATTTAACGTCAATGATTGTTTTAATTATGGAAAATGTTGGGTTATGAAGCTAAATTTCTACCATCATATCGAACCCAATGTAATTCAATCAAAGAATTGTTTAATATGGTAAAACCAAGATATTTATCCATTGAACCAATGGTTGAATCTAGAGAACAAGTAAAGGTTATGGGTTGTTTTTGGATAGAAACAACATTGTAATGATTTCGAAAAATGAGGATGTTTATGAAATACATATTACATGAGAGCTGTTTGTTTGGATTCATGTAAAAAATCGACGAGAGCTTAATTATTAGCTAATTCTAATGATTTTATAATAAAAAGACAATATATTCATTTTATTAAGTGTTAGAATGAAGGTTAGCGACAAAAATTTAACACAATAATGATAACAATTAAAAGGCTCCATTATAACGATTAACTTTGTATTTAATTACACAAATTTCATTATAAAATATTTTACTTGATTAAGAATCTTGATTCGATATTTATTGTTTATAACCAATATTATTTCTTTAGGATAATCTAAACTCATTTGATAAAAATAAAATAAAAACATTAAAAACACCAACAACACACAGATTCACAAAGTACAAAAACTACACATTGTTTCGACCAAGTATTTAGTTTACTAGCTACGTATTTCATTTTCAATTTAGATGAAACATTTGAACCTGAAAAAAATAACATATTTATCTAAAATATAATTTCAGTTAGTGCTAAGAAAAATTGTAATAAAAGATACTATATAAAATTATTAAATTAAATAATTGTATAGTTTTTCTTTACAAATGAACATAAATGATCATGTGTATTATTATAGTTAAAACAATCATGGTTGAAGTTTATTGGAAGTTCATTTGTGTTTCCCAGTGATTTTTATTCTTTAGAAAATTTAATTAGCAATACTAAAATTGAATCAGTAAGTATACTTTTATTCTAACACACAAACTCAAAAATTATTAGCAAAATCTTCCGAAGAGAAGTTTTTTTCAATGAAAACACTGCTAATTTTAAACATAATTTATTTAACAAACATAAAGATGAATTTATAATAAAATAACACAAAATAGAATAATTCTCCAAATTTAAATTATTTCAATTAATTTTTATTAGTTAAAATTTTTTTCAAATTATTTTCAATTGAAATAGATTCAACAAAATTTTTTAGAACATTTTTTCTACATTTCTCTTCAACCCGCTTTACATTTTCTCGTTGTACAACATACCATCTGTCGTGAATTTTCCCAATTTTACGATAAATACTTTTCATTTTTATTTTCTGTTTCTAACTTGACCAGTATTTAATATTCTATTTTGAATTGCATTTTAGTATATACTTCCGATATGTGTTCTTAAGGTCTCTTTAAAGTGTTAAACTCATGCCACATTATTTTGCTAACTCTCTTTCCGAATACAATCTCAAAAAAATCAAACATACTATCTTTTAAATTTGCAAAAATTAAAAAACGTACACGACTTATTCATCAATTCAATACAGACAAATATAACTAACGAAATTATCTGAATTATAACACAGAACCAATACTATTTTTTCGTTAAATAATATTTGGATTTTCCAAATGTTTACATTAACAGATATAACTTAAACTTGTTTAGCATTTTAATTGAAGAGATTAATTAACAAACTGAAGCACACGGGTATTAATAGGAATTCCGCGAAAAAATATTGATAATGACCGAAAATATCAAAAAACGAAATTAATGTTAAAACAACTTAAAATACGAAATGTATTTAGCGATGTCTTTGTCTCGAATACGCGACGGACAATGTAGATCATTTTACTGTGAGTGTCATTTATAAATTGAACATAAAAGGAAATCAAGAAGACACTAATTTTGACGGATAAAGTCGAGAAACACAGATACAGGGATTTACCAGGAAACACAAGGATATGGATGAAATAAGCAGAAAGAAAATAGAGAACAAAGTAGAGGATAATTTCGGAAAGTCGGGTTATAAAAAGATCTTTTGGAAGTTTTAAAGCACCGGTAATTATTACAGAAGATTCATCAACGAGTAAGCAAAGAAATCCAGAATGTGAGAATAATGATTTCGCGGTCCGAGTAACAAAAATGGGTATTGGCAAAGATAACGTATTGAAAGGATTACAGGTAATAATCACGACTCATTACATTTTCCCGAATATGAGCAGGAAATTAATCTTGGATACAGATTCCAATTCCGTACCATTAATGCAGTAATATCACAATGAGATAAAGATAGAAAGGAGAGAATAAATGCGTACAGATCACACTCGATTGCGATACTTGAAAAACAGTTTTGTATCATAGGTAAGGAGTTAACGGCGGTACACTATTTTTGGATGCATCTTAAGCATTTTAAATGAGAGAATATTCATGTTCAGAAAAGACCACAAGGTGATTACGTTTATAATGCTAACTATAAAATTAATTTCGTCAAAATTTCAAATCTGGATCAATTATTTAAACAGCATGAATATTGTAGTAAAATACAGAAAGGGTTCTAATCATATGAATGCAGGCATGGTATTGAGAACTAAATGTGAAATCTTTTTCAGTTCTAGACGATGCACGAAAAAATTAAGAAACGAAAAATAAGAAAAAGATTAATAAATACAATCAAAGAAGAAGGAAAAATCGAGAACCAACAAAGAAACTCAAAAGAAGAGAGTAAGAATAAAACAATGATACCTGAGAACGAGATACAGAAGACAAAACGTAAAATACGCGGTTTATTGTGTCACGCTGAAGTCGAAGAAATAGTCAATTTTACGAATGAATTGGTGTATTGAAAAATATCTGTTGAGTCAAATTCACGAGATTGCCCGGAGATGTGAGATTTTTTAAAACTAGGGCTAAAACAGCAACAACAAAAGAGCAAATTAAGAAACTTAAATAGACCAAAATGTTCGAAATTACATTTGTGGATATATGCGGACTTATCCAAAAAAGGAAAGGACGAAAAAGTACACCAGTAATATGAGAAAATGAGGAAACCATAAAGAAAACGATTTTTGAAAAATGATTTTTGAAATTTAGCTGTCAAAAGGATAAAAGAGTAGATTATGAGAAGCCGTTCAAATCAAAGGTTATGGGAGAATTTGCAAAGAAGTTATATATCAAGTTTCCCGAGTCCTTATAATCACCAAACTGAGCAGAGATACTTCCAGAGATAGAATTCAGATTAAATGAAACCATACAAAAGACGACAAGATAAAGTCCATCAGAGAATTTCTGGAAAACAGAATAGTTAGGAAAATATGGCATGGGTCCAAAGAAATGTATATATAAGAAAGATCAGAAGAACAATGAAGAAATTCAATGTGGGAGAAAACATGTTATTAAAAGTAGAAACACGTAACTGTGGTCAAGACAAATATAAAGAACCATACAAAGATATCGAGAAAGTTCATGATAGACAAGAAATATTAAAAAAGTAGAATGTGAGCAGAAAAAAAGAAATGTGGAAAAATTTAAAAACTTCTGAAAGGGGTTATGAGGAAAGATGAATATTTTAAAAATTTATTTAATTTTCTTACAAAAAATAATATAAAATGGAAATTTTAAAATGTAACATTTTTGAATTAACTTAAGTTCTTAAAATTTAAATAAAATGAAATAAATTTTTTTAAATAATAGTTTGCGCTTCGTTATTAAATTTTTAATTCAATAAATTTTATAGATTTAATTAAATCGCAACCTGTAGTCTATGAATTTCTCGAAAATTTCAAAATTTCATAATTTCAACTGTCACTTATGAACGCAAAACTGGAAATGAAAAAAATGAAAAACTACATACATTGTGAATTTTACGCACCGGGTGTTTCGAGTTTCAATTTTTACCTACCCAAGCTACAAGGGTTACTCGGATATTTTTTAAAATATAATAATATATTTAATAAAAAAATATTTTAATAGATATTATATAGAATGTAAATTATGTAAGTATGTAAAAATAAAAATATCGATTTTATCAAATTACAAAAGGAAAAAGTCTTTTCACAATCCACTGATGTTAGTTTTATGGTCAGAAACGACTCTTTCAGACCGAACTCTTCTATAATCTATAGCTCTTTCTCAAGTTGTTGCGAAGATGATTCAAATAGGGTATTTTTTGGTTAAGTTAAAAATGTCGAAAATGTCTTGCTCAAAGTGTCTTCTAGATATTCACTTTCAGCTTGCTGGATTACTTCATATTCATCTTCAACTGTTAATTCAAGAACTGGTCCGGTTCGACAAATAATTTTATAAATAATTCTTTTGCAATTATCTTGACATCATACTTAGTTGAAAATATGAAAGAAAATCATTTGATTGTGGATGAGGAAACCAGTATGATATTTAATTTGTTTAATTTTAATTAGTAGTTCGATTAAAA
>MQRL01580461.1:0-11754 GCA_001938525.1 Dugesia japonica
TAAGGAATCAGTTATGCAATAATATCTGAGCACTGAAATCATATACACATTCAAACAGTTAATCACGCATTCACCTATTATTACATACATATGTTAATTTAAGGTCAATATGAAAATATTGTATTATTTTTAGTTATATCTAAAATTGCCCCCGTTTAAAATTGTTTTAACCATTTAATATTTCTTATTATTTTTTTAATTATAATTTAAAACTCCTATAGTGTATTTATTCTATAATTATTGCTGGTCCTCATATCTGTTTTCATATTTATATGGACTTTCTCTTTTAATTAAAACTTCGTCACCAATATTAAATTTTCTAGCTGTTTTATTCTTTTCTAAAATTTTGGACTTTTCATAGTTATTTAAATTGTTTATTATTCTTTTACGCGTTAGATTTCTTCTATTTACATTTTTTATCATTCTTAACAATCCATTCTTTGTGTAAATATTTCCCAAAAGGATTTCAGTTGGAGATATATTCGTCGTTAGTAGGGGGATAATGGCGCACTGGCACAATTTGGCAATGGGCCAAAATTATAGCACAATTTTTAAAAGCAGTTATCGCGGGACACCCTCCCCCAAGTGTCCCGCTCGAAAACACATTACGATTGTTCTATGATTTTTGTGCTATGATTTTTCGGTTAGTTTTTTTTTCTAAGATTTTTGGAATCAAAATTATTTTGATCGGATCAGTTTTTTTTATCCTGAAGGTGCGTGTGTGTATTTTAAAATTTTAAAATTTGTGTGCTTGGTTTGCTAAGGGAGATTTAAAAAAGTAGGTCAAGTTGAGTTTGTGTGTTTATGTGAGTGTGTGTGAAAGAAGGGATTTGGACTCGAGGAATAGCTGGAGATCTTGGAAATAATTTTTTTACGATTTGATTGTGGATGGACAAAATTCGATCTATATATTGTCTAAAGAACTTATGGGGTGTAATGAATGAATTTTCCTAGAAGGGTAGTGGCGCACTGGCACAATTTTATGAGTAATATTGGGTGATTTTTTTTGGGAGGCTGTAGGTTTGTATGTAGTTGATGGTATTGGTTGGTTGACGGGTTGTGGAAAAGATAATGTAATGGAGAAGATTTTGTGTGTCGAATGTGCTTTGATATTTTATTATAAGGGCTTCAATTTGTTTGGTTAAAATTTTTAAGTAGTTTAAGTGTGCAAAACGTTTTCGCGAGAAGGAGAGTGGTATGGGTGTAAAGAGAGTTAATTATCGGATATTATGATATTTATTTGACGTTTTTCTGCCGGGCAGATGTGACTAAATAATGTTTTGGAAGTTTTATATTTTTTACCCACGTAACCTATTATTAAGGTACCCACCAATTTATTTATGAGTGAGATGAGTTATTACTCACAACCTTGAGTAAATACCCTATTTTTACCAACGTAATGTGTTACCGCCATCCCTACCCTTTACTATTATTGAGTTGGGTAATTTTTATTACCTATCTACTCACTATCTATATAAGTGGGTAGCTCGAAAACATGTTATGAGTTATTACCCACAACCTTGAGTAAATATACAGTATATTTGGCAGGAAATTCAATTATTTCAAAAATCTGCTAATGATATGCAACTAGCAATCAAGTCAATGTTTAAACCAGATTTACACCAAAAAAAGACAATGCTGACATTTTGGTGGTCTATACCTGGAGTCATGCATTTTTCTTAGTTAGAAGAAGGTCAAACGTTTACCTCAGACAAATACTGTTCTGAAATTGAATTATTGTACAAACCTTTATGCATTAAACAGCCTTTATGTGTCAATAGGAAAGGAATCATCCTCTTGCATTATAGTACCCAACTACATGTGGCAAAGAAGACGTCGACAGACTTAAAAATTGAAACTTTGCCACATCCACCATATTTGCCCGACTTATCTCCGACAGATTATCATTTTTATAAGCATTTTGATAATTGTTTGGTAACAAAATCATTGCTGATCGGAAGGATGTCAAAATGGCCATATCCAAAATCATAGACTCCAGAGAAAAAGATTTATTTGCTAAAAGTATTTTGAAACTAGTTTCTAGATGGCAAAAAGGTGTAGAATCTGATGGTGACTATTTTACTTAAATAAAATTTGATTTATTGGACTTTTATTGATTTTGTTATCTTTTACGTAATCGGACATTTCATATGTGACAATCTAATAGTATCAAAAACTAATTTAATATCCGTACTTTCATATTCACCACTAAAATATGAAAGTCTCTTTAAACTTTCCTGATTTTCAAATAATAAACTGTGGTATGCAATATCACTAGTAAAGACTAAAACATTTTTTTTCGATAATTGAATTATTGTTAATAATTCATAATCAATCCTAGATTGACTGTAAATCGGCATGGCTGAATATACAAAGGTGAAATTCATCATGGCAACTTCCTATCTACCATCCATGTAAATTGGATTTTGAAGCTCAACAATGTAATTACTAGCAGTATTATTTGGAAAAAAAAGATGACTACTAGTACTAAGTAAAAGCGTATAGAAATTATTTGATTTCATCTGAATTTCCTTCCTGATTGACTATTTGTGTTGGTAATATCCAACCTGGTTTTTCGTATCCATACCACTTTACATAGTATTGTTTATTCTTTACTGATCCATTTGATTTGATTATTGTTTCTATTTTATCTATCTCTGGTGGTGGAATGACTTATAATTCTTGCTCATAGAATTTTCCTTGCATTATATTGTCATCATAATCTTTAATAACATACATGACCGGATTTTGTTTCATGTTGACTTTTGTTATTTGAAACCTTTTATCACTCCAATTACTATTGAAATTCTTGATAAAAGGTGAAGCTGAAATTTCTGAGATTCTCACATGATCGCCAACTTTATACTTTGGTTTTTTATTTGCTTTTGAATGTTCACGCGATAACCATAATTTTAATTGATTATTTGCACTTACATTAACTGATCTTGCTACATTTAATCCCTTATGGCGAGAATGATTGTAACTATGAATAAGTTTCGGTATAATATTTATCCAAGTCTTAATATCAACATGTACAAAGTATTTTTTCAATGCATCTCTCAATGTGTGATTAAATCTCTCTACATGTGCAGCTTTATAGTGAGAGAATACACTATAATGGTTTATGGATAGATGAAGTTGTTTTACCTTAGTATTATAAAATTCCTTATCTAAATCCGTTTGTAAATTATGTGATGTCCATTTTTAAACATTGACTTGATTGCTGGTTGCATATCATTAGCAGATTTTGATTTAACAGGAACAGCTCTTGCAAATCTACTGAATACATCGATACATGTCAAAATATACTTGTAACCTTTATTAATTTTCAAATACGGAATAATCTCCATTAGATCCATTTGCCATAAATCATCAATACCATATGTTTTATATGTTCTTGTTGGAAATCTTTTCCACATCGGCTTGTTCAAACTGTACGCTAGCTGTAGACATAACCACCTTTTCATCTTTCTTTTCTTTTTTTGAGTTGCTTTCATCAATTTTTCTACTCCTCGAAAAACTGCTGAGTTTATTAGATCCGTCCAAATTGTCTTTAGTTTCCCCATTACAACAATTCAATGCAAATTTTGAGTCAAAAGTAGGTAATGATTGCAATTCCCCCATTATTTATTAATATATTAGTCAAAAGCGTAAATTGATTATTTGAAATGAGTTAAGCCTAACGCGGCCAATACAATTGATAACAATGCTGTTGTTTTTCCACAACCTTGATTATTTCATATTGCTTTCTTCATCAATCTCCTATATTTTGTATTTACAAGCGATAGTAAGATTTTTATGTTTTTTCAACGTTTCCTTTTTAGCGTTTCTCAAATTTACATTACTAAGAACAATAATTATAATAATCTCAAGTAAATCATCCATGAAATATGGTGGAAATGAGTCCAAAATTCTCATTCTCATTAATTTTGAGGATTTAATCAAAGCAGTAAAAAACGGAATACTTCTTTCTAATTTCATTTTTATTTCAATAACAAACAAATACTAGTTAATTGTTTATAATGATATCTATTGTCCATTCATTAATCCCATTTTTTCCAGTACTTTTTGCAAGTTTTTTTAAACTTATTCAATTGTTTTTTCTTATTTCCATACGTTTTCTTATGAGATTGTTTCTTATGGGATTTTTTCTTATTAGGTTGTTTCGTCTATTTTTTCAAAACCAGCCTTTTCCGGTGTTTAACAACATCACCATCAGTAACTGAATCAACTACAATTTTCTTAAACTTTGCCATTTTAAATAATATTATAAAAAGTACTTGTTTTGTTTAAATACTGTGATACCATTAAGGTTCAATATATCTGTTCTCACCCTACAATCATGTGGACATTGTTGTGTAAAGTCAAGAAATAGATATCCATGTGGTTTTCTGCTGTATCTTGAAATGTTGGGCTACTAGGCCAAACAATTTGATAGACTGCATCATTTCTAAATTTTTCCATCTTGCGTTTTCTTTATTAATTCATAATTTTTTACATTGTTTATAATTGAAAGTTAATGCAGTATGTATGTAATATGTATGCAGCACTAGTGCAACACACATACACTGAAAATCATGTGACTAAGAATTTTTTATTAAACAATAAAATTCAGATGCTACACAGATGCAACACATAGGCAGCATACATGCATTAAAAATCACATGCCTGTTAATTTTTAATAAATGCAATAGGTATGCAACTGAGATGCAACTGAGATGCAACTAAGATGCAACACAGATTCAACACACTTAAACATTAAAAATCACGTGCCTATGATTTTTAGACTGCCCATCTCATGCAAAATATAGAGTCTCCACATGTAAAATATCAAGACTGCCTCATCTCATATATAAATATAAAGTCTTTTCAAAAGAATTTTAATTAAATTAAAAATTTCTCAAAAAATATATTTTTTTAAATTTCCCGCCGAAAATAATTTTTTAAATCTCCCTCCAAAAAATATTTTATTCAAAATTTTTATTCATGCAACACAAAAGCTGCATTCATGCAACACACAATCATTTTAGCTAAAATTTACTTTAGACAACCTTTAGACCGATTTTGATAGCAAACTCAAATATAATTTCAAAACCCGAAAATTATCACCCGTCACCCATTCGGTCGCGATTTTCATTAGAAAATTACATTTTGACGCACACACAAGCACCGTAACATAGGAATTACTAAACTTTTTTTAAGTATAACCTGTGTCCCATGTTCCTTTTTCATTCAAAGCAAAAATCATCTAAATCCAAGAAATTGCAATACTGTTACTAAATAACTGAAATCTGAAAACACGTCACTGTAACCAACAAGAACATTTTTGTAAAAAATTATCTGTCATTTGATACAGACTTAAAAACTCTATTCAAATACAACATTGAAACCCAATAAAAATAAAAAAATAATAAAAAAGATTAAAAAAAGATTAAGAAAAAAGATAATAAAAGACAGAGGACATAAAAGAAGAAGAAATTTTTTTTTATATTTCCCGCCAAAACAAATTTGAAAATAAAATTCAAAAATTTTTTTTTTGAATTTTCCGCTAAATTTATTTGTTAAGTAAAACAAAAAACAGAGTCGTGTGGTTAATAGGACAACATGCTATCACTGTTTTCTTTAAAATAAACAAAAATAATTGAATTTCCTGTCAAATATACTATATGGGTATTTACTCAAAGGTTGTTTGTCATAACTCATAACATGTTTTCGAGGTACCCACTTATATAGATAGTAAGTTACACAACTCAATCATAGTAAATGGTAGGGATGGTGGTAACACATAATGAGTAGAAAAATATTACTCTACACGTGAGTAAATTAACCATGACCTTGAGTAAATTACACAACACAGTGAGTAAGTTTTAACCACTCCCTTATATAGATAGTGATTAGGTAGGAAATAAAAATTACCCAACTCAATTAAAGTAAAGGGTAGGGATGGCGGTAACACATTACTCAAGGTTGTGGGTAATAACTCCACTCACTCAAATATAAATTGGTGGATATTTCGATAATATGTTAAGTGAGTAAAAAAGAATAAAGATTTCAAAACCTTATTATGTCACACCCGCCTGGCAGAAAAATTTCAAATAAATATCAAAAAATCTGATAATTAATTCTCTTTCCACCCTTACCACTCTGCCCCTCCGGAAAACTTTTTAAACACACTTATACTACTTACAAATATTGACAAATCAAATTGAAGCTCTTAATTTCAGAAATTAAATCATAATTGACATCGAAAAAATTTTCCATCTCATTACCTTTCAAACAATCCATCTCCCAACAAAATCCAACTACACCCTAAAAACCTACAGCCTCCCTAAAAACATCCCACGATAAATCATACGACTGTTCTGTGGCACCACTACCCTTCTATTAAAATCCATCCATCCCACCCCATAAGTCTTTTAGACAATATATAGACCGAATTTTTGTCCAATAACAACCAAATCTTAAAAACTTTAGAAAAAATATTTGGAAGATCTCCAGCTCTTCCTTCTTGTTTTTTCCTTCTTTCACACACACACTCACACATACACACAAACTCAACTTCACCTACTTTTTAAAAACCTTTTTAGCAACCGAAAAATATAAATTTTAAAAATTAAAATTACATACACTCTTTCGGGGTCAAAAAAACTGATCCTATCAAAAGTTTTTTTACCCCAAAAAATCTTAGAAAAAAAGAGTCACGGTAATTATGTCACAATCGTTATGTGTTTCTTGGGATAACTGCTTTAAAACTGTGACTGAATTTTGGCCCATTGCTAAATTGTGAAAATGCGTCACTATCCCTTACTGTCGTTCTCTAAATTGTGGTGCTCATCATAAATTCTATTTCTAGTAAAATATCTGCCCAATCCTGGATTTTCTTATCCTATAAATTAATATGAATTGTATCTCTTATAGTTCGAAATTTTCTTTTAATTATTCCATAACTACTATGATGATATTGACTTGAGTATTGGATTTCACAATTAAATTCCTTAGCTAATTGTTGGAAAAGATTTGATTAAAATGATTTCCTACGATCTGTATGTATAATTCTCGGTATACCATATTTCAAAATATAATTATTTTTTAATATTTTTTCATCTTGATGTAAAACTGCATTGAAAGAAATAAGTCTACTGAATTTATTAATTATAGCTAAAACCTTTTGTTTTTCATTTCAATATGAATGATTTCAAAGATGTCATAAACTGGAATACTAATAATTGACAATTTTTATTACTCTGAGTAACCTCTTTTACCATTTCTTCTAGACCTTCCCTATCATAATTTTCTCTTATATGAGCTGCCTTTTATTCGAAATCCTATATGACACAATGATTAGCGTTCACTTCTTACAAATAATGTTCTGCATTCTAAAAGAATTTAAACTTTACTAGTATTTGTGATCATAATACCATTTAAAAACTTTTTAAAAATTTTGAATTCATTTCACTGTTTTTTAAGTTACCTGTTATAATATTAATATTAAGATTTTTGTTTTCATGTTCCATGTTTTCGTATTTTCATGATTTATTTGACATTGAATAAACGTTTTGCAATTATTTCTAGACGTTGTATCAGCATTTTAATGATATTCCCCTTTTCTGCATTCCATAATCATATTCAAACTACTTAAAAATCGATCCATGTCTAAAATTGTAGAGTAATCGGTTTTTTTATTAATCATAAAAAATATGGCTGTTTGATCAGTTCGAAGTTTAAATCTTTCCACCTAAAAATAGTGTTTATAATGTTTCGCAAAATAATATATTGCTAGAAGATCTTTTCTGGTTGTACAATAACTTAATTCATGCTTACTCATTGCTTTGAATCCATAATCTATAACTCGTTCATTAAGTTGATATATTTTGATATATTTTTATATTTTAACACTTATTTAATTTGTTTTAATGCACTATAATTACATATATTACAATTTTATTTTTCATTTATCAATAATTAGCGGTTTTATATGAAAATTTTACAGGAGATGATGCAAATGAAAACGATAAAATTTTTACTAAAGTCCTTACTGTTCGAGATTTACAAGACGTTGGATTTTACAATTTTATGGCCAATGTTGAAATAATAAATAAAAAAACTAACGGTATTTGTATTGTTTGCATTCAATGATATTTATTTATATAGATTGCATTTCCTTATATTTTATGTTACGGATAAATTACGCATTCATTTAATGTATACATGAATTTATTAATGCTTTCTCTAGATATTGCACACATTTTCACCAAAGCTTTAGTTACACTTGAGAGAACTCAATACTGCAACAAGTTAAATATAAATTGTTAAAAATAAAAATTCATTTATTATTTTTGGATAGCAAGACATAGAATATAAAGCAAATAAAACTAAATAAATTGATTCAATAACAATTATTGAAAAAATTGTCTAGATACAACAAGACGACGCTTAATGCGGAGTACACATTCCAATAAGTTCTAGTGCTAAATGAAACAGCGTTAAACGAGGTTATCTTAATACACAATTAATGGGGATAAATTAAATAGAACAGGATATAAGACAATATTTTAGAGGCTCATGGATTTCAAAAATACTGAAACAACGTTAAACTGGGTATTGTTAAGCGGGGTTTTACTGTATTATACCTATTATTTATTGCAATATAAAATTATTTTTAATCAACCAATAAAAATATAAAATCAAATAAAAAATTACCAATTAAATTAGTGAGGTCATGATGACAAGTCTACTTACTTAAACTAGAGAGGCACTTAGAATTACAACGTATATTTTATTGCACACAGTAACATTTATTTAAATTTGTATTATTTAAGCCTCTTCCAGAATCTTGATTGTTGGCAATCAAATTTAATAGAAATTATTAATCAGCAACGTCTCGACTAAAATTAGTTTCTCTGGGTAAATGCTGAATTGTAATCTTAAATAATGTATTTCCATAGTCACATTTTCTGTCTGAATTTGAAAAAACCTTCAAGGGTATAGGTACTATTATTGCTAGATTTGATTGAGCATCTTCTTTATCTCGATGAATATCCTGTTGAATTATGTTTCATCTGAGAAGATAGCATTATCCTAAAATGAACAAAAACCAAATTATGACAGGCAATAAAGACTTGTAAGAAAAATGGATAAGAAAATTAAAACGACCATAAAACAAGGTGGTGTCACTGTTGGTATTCTTAAAAATTGTCTTAAAAAGTCTACAAAATAAGATAAATCGTAAAACGTTTAAATTAGGCCAAGCCAGCAATCCAAAGACACAGCAAGATGCAGCTAATAATACTTTGAAACCAATCAAAATAACTATACTCAAATAGCCTTCTCAGAATTCCGGTTTAAATCCAATCGAAATATTTGAGATTATATATGAAAGAAAATTGCTGAAAGACTTTTAAAGAAAGAGGGTATGGCAAATTTATTTTGAAATTATAGGAAGAAAAAAAATCAATTGATTTATGAAAATCAGTTGTTAAATCAATAGCACAATTTTAGATGTTTTTCGAAAACATGGTGGTTTTATTAACTATTGATTTTAATTCACAGATTTTTTGAGTGGTAAAAAATAAACATTTTATTTAGAACAAAGTTTACAAGCTTATACAATAAAAAGTATAATAATAATACGGTTTGATTACGCTTTCATATGTTTAATAAGAATTGTTAAGTGATTTTTATTTGGAATACTATACATATATAACACATAATAAATAATACCTCAAATCAATTTTAATATAATAAGGAAATTATTTTTAAATATTTGATGTGTTCATATTTGAATCATTTGCATACTGATATGGTGTTCTTTGTTTAGAATCAATAWCAAGAACTGTAGAACTTGGCAGTTTGAGAATAAAGGACAAACAACAACAAAAAATTGTAGACAAAATTCCTCCTTCAAAAATTGACAGTTTACAAATAAAAAATGAGCCAAATACAAAAATATTAAAAATTATATTTACTGCTCCTGGAAATGATGGAATGAATGGAAATAGTAAGTTTATTTGAACGAATTGATGAAATTTAGGAATTTTATTTTTTTAATTTTGAACTATTTAATTTTACAAAAAGCAATTTGGAAATTAGAAAGATACGAGAGTGATTTCAAACGTACATAAAATGAAAAAATAAAACAAATTTATTTGTAAATTTGTATTTATTTTTCTATACAATGATTAATACATGTCTGTAAACGATGTGCCAAATTCATCATGCCATATTAAATGCAGTTTTCGCAAACCTTTCAAAATACTCATTTACCGATTGATGAAAGTATTCTTCAGTAGAAAAGCACTTTTCTCCAAGGAAAGTTTTAAACTTTCAGAATTGGTGAAAGTATAACTGTAACAAATCAGGCAAAGTCATGAGATCTGAATTAGATCGTACTTCATATCATACAATTTTGTCAGTTATTTGTCCAGTGTATGGACGCGCTTTATAATTTAAATTGATGTACAAGGATAAGTATTCAACGAATCTATTTGATAATTGAAATTTAATTGTATAGTATTGTATAGTAATTGTATAGTAATTGTGTTGTCTATTTCTAGTGAGAATATTTTGATTCTTTTCTATAATTATGTTCTCTAGGTGTCATTTCGCAAACTTTTCAAATCAATATCGTTAATTCAACACTTTAAAATTTAATACCTGAAATTAAATTTTTTTTAATTGAATATAGGCATTGGATCACCCCCACTTGACAAAGAACTTTTATAACAAAGAGCATAAGTCATAAGTATGACTCATCGATGACTAGAACAAAGACAATGACTCATCTTTTTTATAGATCATGACTCATCGATTTAGTAGAACATGACTCATCGTTTTTATTCAAATTTTTTATATGTCAGTGATCCAGAATCCACGATTCTGATTGGTTGAAAATATAAATGATGACTCATCGATTTAGTAGAACATGATTCATCAATTTAGTAGAACATGACTCATCGATTTAGTAGAACTTGACTCATCGATTTAGTAGAACATGGTTCATCGTTTCTCTGGATCACCCCCCCTAACAAAGAAAAATTTTCTAGATCATGACTCATACATTTTCACGAACTTGACTCATACATTTTCACTATCATGACTCATGAAATTTTTTTTTATTTTTTTTATTTATTTTTTTATCTTTTATTTAAATTTTTTTTAAAAATTTTTTTAAACAAATTTTTTTTTAGAATTAACACTTTTTTTTAAGGTTAACATTTATTTAAGAACAAAGTACAACTTATTAAAATAAAAAAAATCAAATTCATGGAATTCGTTCTAAAATAATGTCCCTCATTACCCAGTATGGACAGGGATTGGTTAAACACATTGATAATATTTCAAATTCGCTTTCGAAAAGGTCTAAAACTCTCTTGATATCAATCAAATCTTTTTCCAGAACGTAATGCCAATATTCTTCTTTTTCCAACAATTTGGATTTTCTTTCGCATTCTCGATGCATTTCATTTATTATTCTTCTTGCAAGATCTGGGAAAAAGAATAAATAAATAATAATAATAAAAATTTACCTCTTTCGGATATTTCTTTTCCATTTCTTAAAAGCATTTGAAATTATATGTGAACAGTAAAATAAATTGTTTTATCTACAAATTTGTTGTTGTAACACAACCTAACCCAATTAATTCAATCAATCACCAATATTTATTTGCTTTGTTTAACTGGCTACTGAATTGCATTTGAATTGCACTTATATTGTTTATACAAAGAAAAACCAATCAAAACATGATAATAATCAAA
>MQRL01580882.1:179-15115 GCA_001938525.1 Dugesia japonica
CTCCCCGGGGGGTCCCGCGATAACTGCTTAAAAAAATTGCCATTGTGCGCCAATATACCCATACTAAAAAGTGTGATAAGAACAATCCGTGACATGATAATTGTCAGATATGACTAAGAGTAATATAATATTATATAAGTAAATTGAAATATGGATGTGATAATATGTAAATGCGTGATTGATTGTTTGAATGTGTGTATGATTTTAGTGCTCAAACATTACTGCATAACTGATTCCTCAAAAGCTATATATATTTGTTACAATGTCATTTTGGTATTAGAAAGTATATTTTATGCTTAATTCGTTTTCCAAGTCTAACATGGAGAACACGTCAATCCTGAACTCGTGGATTCAATCACCCAAGATTTTCGAGATAGGATGAAATATTGAAGAATTTGTTGAAGAAGCAAACAGATTTTTTTAAATTTCCATGACTTTGAATCAGGTTAAGAAAATAATTATAAAAGCTTTTATGACAATAGACGCAGTCAAATTATATGAAGGAGTCAATTCAAAGATAGAAAATTTCAAAACAAGATGTAAAGAAGCATTTTCAGAGCCTGCAGACCTTGATAAAGATCTATTTAATGCCTTGAAATATCGTAGACTAAATGAATCCTCAATTTCATTCTTTTCGAAAGTCAAAAAATTAACACATAATATTCTGCGTCATCAGTTAACGAAGGAAAAACTCATCAAATTCCTTTTAAAAAATTCAACGGGTGATTAAAAAGTTAAAAAGGAAATTACAATGCGAGATATAAAAGATATTTTAAAAAGGAAAGAATTTATAATTAAAATTGATGGATTAGAAAAGGAAATGGTACTAAAATATGGAATATGAAGAAACAAGTTGAAGAAACAACAGTAGCGCGTGAAATTCCAAATTTAAATAATAGATTTAATAAACCAAGATTCAATGGAAATTTAAATCAAAGTAAAAATTATGAGCAGAAATATGATTCCAAGATATATCGAAGAAATATCGAAAATTTTATGAGAGGAAATTATGAACCCAATGTTCAGACTTTCAGAGTGAGAAAATGTATGGCATGCAGAGAAGAAGGTCACATACGCTTACAATGTCCTAATGTTAAATGTTCGCATTGTAAGAATCCAGTACATCTCCAATTTCAATACCATGAAATTAATACTTTGAGAGCAGAAAGAAGACAAATTTACAAAATCCCACGAAAATTTCAAATGATTGGCTATGAACACGGTGATGATGATACCTGTCCCAGTGATTGAGTCGATAAAGGAGATAATTTCGGAAATGCCAAAGCTCTGATGAGAGAGGATGCGGTTGGAGCAATAAATCTAGGTTAGATAATAATGTTTTGATCACTAATATACAACCTGTTGCATTAAATTGTTGCATTAAATTACAAAAAATTACAGCATTTATATTATAAATATTTATACAGAAAACAATATTTATATATAAAACAATTAATATTTGGTATATCCTCTAGCTGCATCAATTATTGCGGAAAGCCTTCGCTCCATAGAATCTACAAGGCTGTACCGGTAATTCTCTTCTCCCATGATAATGCTCGACAAATCCTGACAGGTGCTGAACAGGGCTCCAGATGTAGTTGGCTTTATGAGCATATGATGAAGCTGGTCTTTCATGCGCTCGCACACATATGAATGCTTGTGAATGTTTGTTTGATGTAAATGATGAAAATTTTAAAAAATTGAATGATTTAGTTTGCTTGAATAAATGTAAATATTTGTTGATTGATGATTTATTTAAAAAACTTTAGAATATAAAAATGAATACTTTATAGATAACATTTTAATTCGTAATGGTGTTTCAGTTTTAAATAAGGATTTAAATAATGCAAATTTAATAAATAGTTATGAAGATAGAATTGTGTATAATAAAATGTCAGGAAGACCCTGTTTAAATTTAAAATTAAATAACGAAATAAACGTGTATTGTTTACTTGATACTGGCAGTAAGATTATTGTGATTGACCATGCAATATTTTTAAAATTAAATATTACTACAATTAAAAGTTAATATATTAATGTAGCTTGTGCTAATGAAAGTCAACAAAAATAATAGGAAGTATTATATTAAAAATTACAGTTAATAATCAAACAGAATATATTAAGTTTTATGTAGCAGAAAATATTTCTCCTAGTGTTTTTGCAGGAATAGATTTATTATCTAAATTTAATATAAAATTAAAAATGCTAAATTATATAAATAAAGAAATATTAGAAATAAAAACTATGAACTTTAAAAATGAAGTGAATAAAAATATTAGTGGTATAATTGAACGATTTTAATAAATTTTTATGAAAGATAAATGAGTTATTGGTAAGACAACACTATTAAAACCTGAAATTGTTACACACGTTGGTCCAGTTATAGTAAATCCTAGGTGACAACCTATTCATTTAGAAGNTAAAATTAATAAGGCTATTTTAGAAATGGAAGAAAAGGGTATAATGAAACAATGTGATTATGAGTGGAATAGTCCACTAGTTTGTATTTGGAAGAAAGAGAAACAAGACATTACAATTTGTTTGAATTTTAGATTACTGAATAATATAACGGAGAGACCATTGTTCTCAGTACCAAACATAGAAGAAATGCTTAAAATTTTGAATGGATCAAAATATTTTACAACGACAGATTTGGGTAATGCATATTACCAGGTAAAATTAGAGGAAAGTTCAAAACACAAAACATAACATAAGAAAAATATGATATGGAAGGTTTAGAAGAAATGTAAAAGTGGTTACTCAAAGTTGTAAAAATTGTCAATTAAGAAAACACAGACAACTGAAACAAAAGAAAAAAATATTATTATTCCAGTTGAAATCATTCATATTAATTTTTGTGGTCCTTTAAAGAAAAATTTATATGGAAAACAATACATTTTAGCTAATATTGATAAATCCAGTAAATGTATATCTCTCAATGCAGTTTTGCATCAATATGAAAAAACCACTGTTAAAATATTAAAAAATAATTGTAATTTAAAATATGGTGCCCCAAGAATAATGCATACGATCGTGAAAAATCAATCAAAACTTACCAGATACAGAAATTACAAAGGAAGTCAGAAAGAATTTAGAGATTGCTGGTAACAGAATAGCTAATTTCAAAAATGATAAACGAGGCAGACGTGATTTCAAAATTGGAGACCATGTATTGGTTACGAAAGAACCACAAAACAGGAAGAAAAATGATTTCCAATATGATGGTCCTTTCCTAATCCTTAAATTTGTATCGCCCCGTCAAATCGAATAGAGCGGCCCAGAAGGAACAAAACTGAGAAGGATCGAATGGATTAAAAGATGGGTTTAGTTTTGTGAATGTGACAGGGGAGTTATGTATTAATTAATTCTATTTTGTTTTCTTAAAATAATTTTTGGTTTTTAGCGTGATTATTTAATGTCTGCTTCATATATTAAGAATGATCTTACTCACACAAAATGAATCATATAAATCAATATCTTCATAAATTGGGAAAATCGTCGTTGATATTTGTTATCTTTGGAAGTAATTCTAATTCAATTTAAAAATATTTCATAATACCTTAACAAATCAAATTCATTTTTAATAAAGCACATAAATTTGTAATTTTGTTGATATATTTTTTCAGTATTTCCATTTTGCATAAGTAAGAAAATACGAAATGTATGTAACATATAATTTAAGTGAATTTCATTGATTGTCCGAAGTATTTTTAATTTAATCTTTGTTTAATTCGAATAATTGAAACCTAAAATTTTAAAATCTAAATATTTTTTGAGAATTTAAATTTTTAAAAAATATTTTAATGAAATTAAATTTGAGATATTTTCCTTTTATAATTTAAATCTCTCATCGCAATTCATTAGAATTATGGAAAATAACAGTGAATACTTATCTGGATGTAAAATCGATAATTATGGAATTAGTGGTATTGTGCAAGTTTTAAAAAATCAATCAATGAAGAATGAGATAATTCGGGCTCAGTGGAATGTAGAAAAGGCTGAATTACAAGTAGCACAAAATACACCTTGATTGAAATTATCTTTTTAAAAACAGGCAAGAATCGCTTTTTTACAAGGTGAGCGAAAAGGTCAAGAAAATCTTAAAGTAGATTTAGTGAAAAGAATAAAAATGCTGGAATATGCCTTGCAACAAGAAAGTTTTAAATTAAACTTAATACAATCTCAAAAATTATTGAAACCAGATTTTTGTTTTGAAGAAAATCATGTGGATTCAGTTATCGATAACCGATCTCCTAAAGACAAAACAGATAAGAAATCTCCCGATAGATCCCCTGCTTTCAATATAAAGGATATTAGACAGTTAGTTTAGGTTTTTAAAAAAAATACATACTGATATATTTACTCATAAAGATTTTATCGAATAAATTATTAATTTTTAAAATTCTTATTAAAAACCTTCGAAATAATATTTATAATATAAAATTTAAATTATGTTTTCAAGTTTATTACTGTTTTTTATGTAATATCAAAAATAATCGAGTGATTTTAGATTTTTTTGCATTTTAAAACATTTTTAACTAATATAAATATAAAATGTTTAAAAAAATCAATGAAATATCTTAATGGATGGATTTTAAAGTATACATACCTTAAAGTTGATTATAGGACAAAATTCTTCGGGGGAATAGTCTACGGAGATAAATTTTTCTAAAATATTACAACCATGTCATAAAAATATACAAAAAATATTGAACTCTTAGGACGTTTTGTCCAAGTTTTTCACTTGCGGACTTTTTATCCGGGGACTATTTATCCAAGAACTATTTATCCAAGAACTATTTAACCCAGGAACTATTTATCCAAGAACAATTTGCCCAGGAACTATTTGTCCAGGAACTATTTGATAAAAATATTTTGTATTGGAATCCATCATTTTGCTTACATTTCAAGTGAAAAAATAACACTAAGCAACTGAAATCACATTTCTATTGAATCCAATAAGAATAGCAGTACATAAATTAGAGTTAATAAAGTGGGTTTATTGTTGTACATTGTTACATGGAATAATGAAATAAAACTTTGGTTTTATTTTTCTGGTTTTCGAAACTGAAGTAATAATTAAAATAAACTGTTGGAGACATATGTATTCAGTTTCCTTAAGTGAAATTCTGAGACCATCAGTATATGATTTACTACGAAAGCATTTACCAAGAATGCTTTAATTAACTCATTAGCATCCAGCGTCCTCCTTTGAGGACACGCTTTATAATTTTTGTAGTACTCTACCTAAACCTTATTCCATTCTAATTTTAGAATAAGAATAATAAACAATAATATGCCTACACTTGGCATGGATTGCTTTTATCAGACGTCTTTTAGTGTTTGTGTTATTCGCTTCTAAACTTTTGTAAACATTAAAAATTAAATTGGGCGTTAGTCAAAAACGAAAGTTAGAAGATCAAAGACGAAAAGATTATGTCTTAGTTCTGTCAAAAAATTATACCAACTGACAGCGATGATATTTTATCTTGCTAGAAGTCACTGGTTAATGAATGTTTTTGGATTTAGGGAGAACAATTTATGCAAAGTTGAAACTGATTGTATATATTAAAGCTTAGCTCGAATCAATGAGTGTTGCTTTCCTGTGAATATATCTTGTTAATTTATGTAATTCAGGGTTAACTGCCATATTAAATGCGATCTGACAGATAGTAGATATAATCAACATAAAATTTTCACTCGTAAGTTTATGTAGTCAAATTAAAGAAAAGAAGTTTCGTAAATTATTTTAATGAAAAGAAATTAATTAATTAATTTAATTACCACCAACCGAATTAACCTCTTAGAATAACAGTCTATTGTTTCTTTAGCAAGTATGTAAATATTCAAAGTTGAAAATATTGTGCGAAAAATGTTATAAATACTTTTTCAAAAGACAGCAATTTTTATTATCCAATATGAAGATTCTAGAAATGACAAGTAAATTAAGCCTCATGAGTACAGTTGAGTCTTCTAAATTTGAGTTATCAGAATTCAAGGATAAATAGTCCATTCGATCGAAAATCTGAATGCTTGGTATGTTATTAACGATTGCAATTTATATGAAATTTATATGATATGAAATTGTAGAGACCAGTATGAATATTAAGTTTTCGATAATGAGATCTGAACATCAATACTTCTCACAACTTTGTTCTTATGATTTCTGAAGTTTCTGCTCAAAATTTGAACATTATTGATATTTATATTGTTTTGCGTTTTAGCAAATTTTTAATATTTTATCTCTATTTAAATGAACACTTCATTTTGTTTCTTATTAAGATTCCTCATAGACAATGGCTATCGTGATATAATGGCGGAAGTTCGTGAATCGAGAGTTAAACAACTGTTAGGTTTATCGACAGATAAAATGACTAATTCGATAAATATTTTGGATAAAGACATGACAGTTCTTCCTGATAAATCGACAAATCTTATTCATCCTTTAGATAGAAATTTCCCAACACAAGTAAAATATTTTTACAAATTTTACCACAGTTTTATTTGATTCCAGATCGATATTTCGCCAGATTTGAATTATAGATCTGATAATTATAAATGTTAGTTTATTTTATTTTAATATATTAATTAATATTTTGATATATTAATTAAGTGGAAATTGGTATTTCGTTATTATAAATGAATTTTTGATTAATGGTATTTTTGAATAAATTATTATTTTCAATACCAGTTTTAAGTTTTCATTTGAAATTTTCATTTTCATTTGGCAAATTCTTGATTTCTTCCCCCCTCGACACAATCAATCGTTACAATGTTTGGATTCTGAATCAGTTGGCACGAAAGAATATGATGCTTTCAATTTACAATTTCTTGTAAGAAATAGGAACGATTCGTTTTGGAAAAGGCAATTAAGAGTGATGAAAATTGGATTGTATTTAATAATCCCAAACCTAACAAATCTTGACAAAAAATAAATACTACTTCAAAAGCCAACTTACATTCCAAGTGACCTACATTGGCTAATCAAAAGGATTTTCTTTTCCACCCGGATAATGCCAGATTCAACAGAAAATTGCTGAGTTTGATTGGGAACAAATAATTTACCCGACTTAGCTAGTTCCGATTTTCATTCATCTAAATCTCTGCAGAATTCTTTAAGTGAGATAAACCGAAAGTGTTTTAAATTAACAGCTAAATCACAATAGTATGACTATCAAAAAATAAGAATATCAAACTAATAATAATAATTCATTTAAAATAAAAGCTTCGATCAAAATTTGTTTTTTTGGTTTTTTTTAAATTAAATCGATATTGCGATCTTGTCTTAGTCAGGAATTGACTTTGACGAAGACAAGGTGAAATATCGATTTAATCTAAAAAAAATCAAAAAACAAATTTTGATCGAAGCTTTTATTTCAAATGAATTCTGAAAATCGATCAATGGTTACATCCAACAATTATTCTCTCAATAATTGTAATTGTAAAATAATAATAATAATAATATTCATAATTATAATTTTACAAATTTTCACGTTTATTGTTTCATAATAAAACAAATTTTTCAAAAATTAGTCAAACAATTTTTTATTTGAATGAAAAAAGATTTTTACAAATTAGAATTTTGATTGTTCCCCATAATAATTCAAAATTGCCAAATATTTCCAGGAAACTATTTGCAGACACAAAGTTAATTTCCTTTTATTAAAAAAACGATTAATTTCACAATATAGTTTCCTTATTTCATTCAATTTCTATTAGTGTGTTTTATACTATTTTTGTCAGACGAATAACTTTATTATGTTTATTTAATTAAGCTGAGAAATCTGATTAATGCTGGTTGTAATGACAATTTGCTAAAATTTCTTCATTGATAACTTTTAAAGGAACATTTCAATTTTGTAGGATGATCACTTTTGACGGATCTTTATTTAATTTTCTGCAGTGTTTTATTTTAAACGTTATTCGTTAGCTAATTGTAAATCATGAGGAAAACTAATATTCCTTGCTTATCAGTCGCTTAATCAATAATTCCAATTCTAGTATGGAAATATTTATTTGAAAAGAGATTTCAGTGTTATATTTAATACTGAAAAGAGAAAATCATTTCAGATATGTATATTAATTTGAAGTTTATTTTCAAATGGTTTTCTCTGATAATAACACATGACAATGATTATACATTAAATTCAGATCCAATTATGTTAGATAAACTAAGTTCGTGTGGTTTGAGTAAACAACATAATTACATCATACAAACAAAATCATATTATTGTCAGTCTAAATACGCATAGGATATTTTTTTATAAATCTGATATTTTCAATTTTTCTATAAAATTTGATGACAATAATTAATAATACTTAGATGAAAATTTTGACAATAAAACAAATGAAAATTACGATGACTCACCAATCTATGATACAGTTGATGATAGTTCAACTTTCGATGAAAAATTAATTGGTGTGTCAGTGAGTAATGTCGGTAAAAATCACAATGATTATCCTGTATCTGTGGAAAATTTACCGCATCCTGAAATTCTGGGGAGTAACGAAACGAATTCTGCTCTTGGTGAATTAGCCAGTTTGACTATACTCAATGAAGCAGGTTATTTATTTTCATTGATTTATTTCACAATATTATGTATTGATTCAACAATTAAAAAAAATATATCATTAATTTGGTTTTTCGGAAATGTATATAAGTAACAGATTTTAAAACCTTTAAAAACCGTAAATTTTTTCCTTTAATCGTTAACCAGTCATATGTTTAGTACAACTTTCATATTTATTTGAAGTGAATATTTCACTGATACAATTGTTACCATTCGATTATAATTTTTATTTTATCATAACCCAACCTTCCAAGTTTGTTCAGGTTAGCTACGAGTCTTTGTAAGACTTTAGAACTAGAATATCTGAACTAATAATAATGGAGAAATAATTTTACTAATAATGAAATCCGATTTACACAAAAATTTAATATATTCAAGAATAGGAATCTAACTATAAATAAATTTCGTTGCTTTGTAAAGTCCGCATGTTTCCTCATACTTATTTTGATGAAGTGTATATTTCATTTTTTAAGTATTCTACTAACAAGTTTGCTATTTATATTTGTGAAACCGATTCTAAAGTTCAAGAATAATGATAAATGTTTCCGGTCGGTGGCAGTATTCTATCATTTTAAAATTTTCGTTAATGCGAAAAATTTATTCTAGAATATATGTGAAGTAATTCAATTTGTAGCAGTGTTTGTCAAATTTTATTCGCTAAATTCCTTTCAGTCTCTTTTAATTTAATAGATAAACCATGTTTTGCAGACCATCAGTTTTTGCTGATGACATTGTCAAAGTAATGATAAAAGAAAATCCACTAGTTACGATATGAGACTTAGCAACAAACANCGGAGTTGTCATTAAATTAATCTTCAATCATTTAAAATTTCTCAACATGGTTTGTAAATTGTATGTTTCGGTAACACAAAAATTAAGTGAAAAGAATCTGTCACACCTATTTAGTGAATGGTTTTTAATACTAAATCGTTAAAAATTTGAAACGATTTTTAGACAGATTTGTAACATGTAATAAAAAATGGATTGTGTATAATATTGTGTTTAAAAATACATTAGTCAACTAAGTGAGAAACATCTTTGATAAGCTCATTTGACACTGTAAGTATTAAAAATTGGAAATTACAATTGAAAGTTTGAAGAAGTAAATGTTATAAAAGATTTAAAGAATTTTTAAACATATTTAAAAGCGTTGTTTAAATATTCAGTATGAGAAGCGTAGCTAGGGAGGCAGCGGGACAAGTGTCCCCGGGCGCCAGACCAGGAGAGGCGCCAAAATGGGGTTTGAAATATTTGTATTGTATTTTTTGTATCATTTTAATATGATATCTATCAAGATTGAAGGTCCGTCACTCTCTTGCAGTCAACTTTTTGTTATGCACTATCAATMTTATTGTGTGAATTTAATATTGCTAAACCTAGTCTATAGACTACAGATTTCGTAACCTATGACCAGAAACATACATCTTATTTGGATATAGTACTTCGTTTGCATTACTTCTTGCTTGACTAATCACATGTTTCGTCTGCATCAGTTTCTTCTTTAGTCTTTACTTTAGTAGCCGTTAAATTGGATGACTCTTAATTTTTCAGTGGGAGTGGGCGCCAAATATGAATCTTGTCCCAGGACGACAAACACACTAGCTACGCCTCTGTTCAGTATTTAAAATAGATTTGAAGATTTGAAATTTCGTTTCATAAATAAAATATTATTGAATTTAATAGAATTTTCGGAAAGTTTATCTGTAACTAATAGGCACCAAAACAAAGTATTGTTTTGTTATTGGTGCGATTATAAATGAATTTTTCAAGTTAAACTTTTTGAAGTTGATGATAACTATGGAGAAATTAAAAAAAATTTTGTTTGAAATAAGGTCAAATCTAATACATCGAATAGCTGTAATTTTTCATCGGGATAATGCATTGAGACTACGCAAATCTTTGAAGAATTTAGAAAAGTTGTTAAATTATAATTGAGAAATTTAAAATTATTTAAATTTTCATTTTTATATAGATAATCCATTTTTAAATTTTTAAAAAATAAAAATCTTCTATTTATTATTTTACAATTGCAATTATTACGAGAATAATTGTTGGACTTAACCATTGATCGTTTTATAGAATTCATTTAATATAAAATAAAAAAATATAAAAGCTTTGATCAAAATTTAGGTTTTAATTATTGATATTGCACAACAATTCGATATTTCGACCTTGTCTTCGTGAGGAATTGACTTTTTTACAATATCAATAATTAAAACCTAAATTTTGATCAAAGCTTTTATATTAAATGAATTGTATTTATTACACAAAAATTATAACCAAATGTTACAATTTTCTCAAATGACAAAGAATATTCTCAGGAAATTTTCAATAATGGAAAGTATTCTTTTATATAAAGACTCATTTATACTTATTATATTATATTATCTTTCTTAACCAATTTTTTAGTCGATGCAGAATCCAATATAGAAAATATTGATTCCTCTGCTCAAAAGCATAACAATCGAATAAGCTGGTCGTCCAAATTTTCCCTAAGGAGTCATTTTGATTCTATTAGATGTCTTGCATTTCATGAAAAAAAGCCTTTACTGATCACAGGAAGTGAAGATCGATGCTTGAAGTTATGGAATTTAGTTAAAACGTACCATTCGAAAAAATCCAGTAATTTTGAAATGGAACCAATTTATACATTTCGAGGACATAGAGCTCCAGTGTTGTCCTTAGTAGTAAACGATGAAGTAAGAATTACTTGAGACAACATTACAATTCAGTTGTTTTCATTTTAGATGGTTTTCTCAGGAGATTTAGAAGGTGACATTAAAATATGGAATATTCCTTCCAAAATAGAATTATATGATGAATACAATCCATCGATTTTATCAAATATTACGCTAAAACATTCTAATGCAATTTGGTGTTTGGCATATCAGGTGAAATTTATTTATCAATAATGATAATTATAGTTAATTACGAGATAGATTAAAATTTGAATTTTGACAAATATTTATCGACATATTTTTTATTTTTTGTTTTACAGAAATCTTTATTTCTGTAATAATTGATTAATATATATTTACGATAACATTTTAAAGGATTCAATCCTAAACCCCTTATTGTTAACGACGTATGAAAAGATGATGTGTCAGACCAATGAAATTTGTAGCGTGGCTAAACTATTTTCATTGGTACTCTGATAAGTGTTGAAAAACCATCTCGATAACTATCCATTAACTGTGACATTTTTTGTGTATTTTATGTAATTGACGTGTATTTGAAGTTGTATTTAAATGAGTGAATTGTTATAAAAGTTATGCAATTTTTGACAAAGAAAGAATTTGTATTATTTATTACAAATGAAATTTTATATTATATTTAGGGTTGCGATAATTAACTATTAATTATTCGATTAATAGTTATATTATTTTAACGATTAATTTATTTTTCAACGATTAATCAAAAATATTTTCCCCATTATTAAAATGCCACCAGAATCAAACAACAACATAAATACAAAGAAAAATAAGCAAATTTACGATAAATTACAGAAACATTTTTGTTTTAAAGTACTGGGTGATGGAAACGTCGACAATTCGGATAAAGTTTATCATGTTCATTACAATAAATCATCTTTATATCAGGAGGCCAATACATCGCTTAGTTACCATCACGGAATTTTGTTTACTACATATACGGGAACTTCTTGTTCTACTGATAATAAACTTATATAATTCAGTTTGTGGTCCTAATCGTCCGATAAGTTCTAAATTTGTGAATAAAATTAACATGTCAATTGCAACATGGATAGCTAGTAGTGGCAGACCAATATCTATAGTTGATGACGACGAACTACAACGAGTTTTGAAAATAGCGCTGTAAAATGCCGAATATAATCTACCGTCTCGTAGACATATTGGTAAATTGTTGAATAATTTGCATTACAGAAAGATCACTATTGTTTAAGAATAATTAAATAAAACAGAAGGAATTGCATTTACTGTCAATTCATGGACATCTCTAGGCAATAAAAGTTGTTGCGGAATCACTGTGCATTGAATTACTGACGACTAGAAAGTAAAACGTTGTTCTTGAATGTGTGAATGTTGTTAAACGTCATAATTTTAACAATGTTGCTGAATTATGCAGTAAATTGGCAACAGAATGGAATATAAAGAGCAAAATTCAAGCTAATTAAAAAATTTTTTTGAGTTGATTTACAAATAAAAATTAAAATCCATAATTAAAATAAAAAAAAATAAACCAATAAAATTTCGATAAAATTTAAAGAATTGAGTAACAAAGATCTATTGAATATATCAAGAAGCCAACATGTTCCTGAAGAAGATTATTGTCGAAAATTTGAACCTTTTTATAAATACATTTTATTTTAATCGAAGCTTTTTCTTATTTTAATGAAATTATAATATTGTTTTGTTTTATAGATAATTTAATTCGAGAAAATTAGTCTATCAAAACGGCCAAATTTCGTTGCTATACATTTTTTGTAACAAAAATTAGATTTTATATTGAAAAAACCCGCATTAGTGTATCAAACCTAATATGCCGAAAATATGTCTTTGTAATCCATATTAAATTTCACCCTAAAATAAAAAGTGCAAACAAAATTTAGCCGAAATTGCTTCTAAAACAAGCTAAAAGTAACATCAATCAAATTTCAAAAGGAAAGTCATAACATTGACAGAAGGGTGTACGGACATTTAATCAATCAATACTTAATCACCCGCCGACTGATCTGCTAAATTTGAAAGTAATCTGCTCATTTTGGACGATTCAATCGATTTTGCGGTTAGTGATTTTAGGTAAATTTGGACGAATTTGTACCGGTGAGGTTGAATCAGGTCTATCTTTTGGCTTGTTTTAGACAAATTTCGTTGATAACTTACTCGGTGAGGTCAAATCTAGGCAATTTGGGTAAGTTTTAGGTGGATTCAGTCGTATTTATTCCTCAGGCTGGTCAGTTTCGGCTGGTTTTAGGTGATAATTAGCTCGATAAGATCGAATCAGGTCTATTTTTGACTGATGATGATTAATAATTTTCTCGGCTTGGTCACTTTTGGGTTGAATCTTTTACGGAAATTCATAGGAAAGATCAATTTGTTTAAATTTTCAAGTTTATACAAAATAATTTTAATTTTTTGTGGAAATTTGGAGGAAAAGTCCATTTTGTTTAAATAATTAAATTTTTAAAATTTTTTAATCAACGAACTTTGTCCAAAACAAGCCAAAAGATAGACCTTATTCGACCTCACCGGGTAAAAATTCGTACAAATTCATGTAAAACCAACCGTAAAATTTATCGAATCGTTCAAAACAAAGCGAAAAACCGATCGAATCGTCCAAATTTAGCAAATCAATCGGCGGGAGAAGGTGATTTGATCAAATGATCTGGTGCGTCGTTATCTAGGTACCGATTAAATGTCACCAAACCGACAGAAGTCCTTCAAAACAAACACAACACTAATTTTTTGTTAAAATCTGAATTACTTTCTTGCCAACCCAATATATGGGATGTAAAATATAGATTAAAATTTTTATTCAAGTAAATAGAAAGTTATCAAATTTTACAAGTAATTAAAATATTTAAATAAAAGTATTCTTTTGATTTGATGCTTATAGTATTATTCTAGTATTAATTAAGGTGCATTGTGTTTGCTTTTCCTAATTTTTATTGAGGATAAATAAAACAATATTTAATGTTCATATTTAAATATTTCAAGAAAAATTCCAATAAACTTTTATCCGGATCTTCAGACGGAACAGTTAGTTTTTGGGATACAAATTCTATTTCAGAGAATCCAGTTAAAAAGATTCTTCTTTCCACGAGTAATATTTCATCAGTATCATTCTTTCCATTGAGACAAGACAGTTTTGTTTTTGGCACCAGTAAGGGAGAAGTTAATCTTGTTAACATGGAAACTGGGCAGGTTATGTGCTCATTTACGACAGGTATGATTTTTAATAGTTTTTAATTTTGTTACATATTTAATGTAATGAAAATACGAATTCCTAATTTTCATAGTGACAGTTACTTTTGATAACCCGCTTTCATTATGTTGCTTTGTTGTACGTGAGAATTAGTAGTATTTAGTTTAGTTTCTTGATAGAAATGTCTCGGATACTTTTTTATTTTGGATAGTTTTCATTCTATTTTTCTAGAAATAGACTAATGTTATTTTAATCATTAATTTTAGATTAACATTTTCAGATGTAAATTTTGCTTCAACTGCGTTTTTGCTTCCGAATAATACAAATTTGCTGTTGGCCTCATTTTTGGCCGTATTTGAAATATTTTCAATAAAGTTTCTTTTATTGAATTTATTTTTACTATTCAAACTTTTAAAATTATTTATAAATTTGATGGTTACAGAAAAATTCACTTCCAGACTT
>MQRL01581488.1:7803-24402 GCA_001938525.1 Dugesia japonica
GAAGACCTATTGTCAATGCTTCTGATACTCCATCTACATCATTATGCAAATTTATGGCAGATTATTTGAGACTAATATTGAGTTTTATTTCAGCAAATTTGAAAAATAGTTATGAATTTGTTTAACGAATTAAGAATTATGACTGGAAAAACGATAATCGATTTGGTTCATTGGATGTAAAAAATCTTTATGGATCAATTCCCATTGAAGGACCAAAAATTTTTATTGATATTGTAAGTGATTTCTTTGAGAGATATAAAGAACATACAGATATTCCTGAAATCAATAAAAAAATATTTCAGATCTCTTATCAATTTGTGTCTGTTCTCTGACAGCATTTTTTAACGATAAACAACTTTTTAAACAAAAAAGTGGTCTGGCAATGGGTAACAATTTGTCTCCTATTTTAGCGATAATTTTTATGAACTTCATTAAAAATAAAACTATTCTCAAAGCTTAAAAGAATATGCATTTATGGTTCATATATATAGACGATATTTTCTTTGTTACTTATTCTCTTTTAGAAAGTATTTTTGACCTAGTCAATAGTATTAATAATAACATCAAATTCACTTTAGAGAAGTCAATCGACTTTCAGATTCTTTTTCTGGACACCTTAATCCAAAAAAAACCTGGTGAATTATTAACTACCCAGTTATATATGAAAATATTTCACAGTGGACATATATTACCCCAGAATAGTAATACTGCAATTAGACAGAAAATTAGAATAATCAAGGGTGAAAGAATAAGAGCTGAAAGACTATCTTCAAATGAAGAAATGAGATTGACTTTTCTCAAGTTAATAAAATTTTTTTAAATAATGGTTATCCAAATAGAATTGTATCTAAATATCTATCCTTAAATACAGAATTTAATAAAATCAAACAAAAGACAAACACAGTAATTAAATGGCCTTTTATTATTGAGAAATGTAGCCAAATCATGCAAAATATAATAAAAAATCGACACTCAAACACAATCCAAAAACTCCAAACACGTATCCCATTACAGACACCAAGACAGAATTTTTCTGATCCAAAATGCATTTGTGATGGTAGAAATATATGCAATAAAAAATATTACTTTCAAAATAACATGCAATTTATGTAAGGATACATATATAGGAGAATCATTCAGAACCATCCGCACAAGAATTAAAGAACATCTCAAACAGAAAGAAAGGGAAATCTTCAAACACTTTCAAAACAAACATAATTTTTTACCAGAAAATCATCATATTATATGGAAACATTAGGAACAGGCAACATTTCTACACTTCACAGAAAAAAACATGAACAACTATTAATTAAAGAGAAGAATCCTAAGATTAACGTGATATTCAATAATTACAATAATTAAAATAATTTAAAATTTTTTCAATAATTAAAATTTTTAAAGATTTTTTTCAAAAAAAATAAATAATAAAATATTTAAAAAAATTAGTAAAAAATTAGAGTTTTAATTTTTGAATATTTTAATGTTAATAAAAAAGATGTTTTGAGATTTAAAATTTGAATTTCTTTACAAATACATTTTATTTTGATTGAAGGTTTTTTTATTTTAATTAAATTTTCATATATTGTTTTAATTATGTATCGTTGTTTAAAGTAAATTAAAATGTCTTAAATTAATAGTTGTGATTTTGAATGTTTACCTAATGTTTACCTTTAGAATATTTACCTAATATGGCGGCAGCGGTAAATACAGATTCAATTACAGATAGATTCTTACCAAATGTATTCTGTAGAGGAGATGACATTACAAAATTTACAAAGCCCTGTGAATTATATTTTGATGCTAAAAGCATTCCCCAGAAAAACAACAGGAAAGATAAGTTTCTTGTTTGTTAGATGACGATTTTCGGAAAACATATGCAGAGATGAAAAAAATGAGTGAAGAATTTCAAGCTCGTTTGCGTTTGGCATTTGATAAATTGAAAGATGTTTTAAAATGTTTTCAAAATTTTATTAATACCTGCATGAAAATGAGGAGATTAAAGTTTATTTTAAAAATGTTAAGAATTTAGTAAAAAGATTAATTACAAATAAAGATTTTACAGAGGCAATTTTAATAGCAAAGATGCTATATTATAATAAAGTTGAAGAAGAAGTAACTTTGCATAAACGACAGAATACAGAATAAATTAAATAAACAGGTTATTTTTTTGTGTTCAACCACCAGGAAAAGTTTTATTTAAAAAGTCTTAAACAATTTTCTCCAATTATGCGGTGTGCAATTCTGCTGAAAGATAATATTATGCTGTAGCTCTTTCAATTGTGCATTCATTGCACAATAAATATTATATAATATAAATATAAATATAATATTAAATAAATATTATATAATATATAATAAATATTTAATTAACTTATATTATCTTCTTAAAATTGCTTTAATTCTTTATAAACACATTGTATACAAATTTAGTTTATTTTTTTAGACCATTATGGAATTTTAAAACTACTAAAATTTCACATAAAAACTGTTATTTTTGACGGATCATATCTTAGTAAGTAAATATTTTTAAACTGCAATTATCATTTGCTTTTAATTATATTAGAAATTTCTTTAAAATAAAAGCTTCGATCAAAAATTTTTTTTTTTAACTATTTCAATTTCAAAATACAATGAAAAACAAAAGCAATTTGATTGTAGTTTTTTTAAAATAAAATCTCAAGAAGAATCAATAGTTAAGTCCAATAATTATTCTCGAAATAAGTTTAATTATAGAACTTTCGGTTAAAAATGTTTAGTAACAAAATTTAAGTAACATTGTTATGTTTCAATAAGAATTTACTCTATATAGAATAAATGTAAAATCAATTACAATTATTGGAAGAAGAATTTTTGAACTTTGAGATTTCATCAAATTAGAAGCTTCGATCAAAATATTGTGTTTTTTATATTTTTGTTTATAGTTTTTTAGTTGGTGTTAATATTTCAAAATTTCAACCTTTTTCTTCTTCAGAAATTTAACGTTTTAATTGATTTAATCAATATTAGAAAATTTTCAAAATTGTTTGGATTTTATTGAAATTCTATTGGATAGTTTTAATTTGATTTTATTATCCAATAAAATTTCAATAAAATGCAAACAATTTCATTTTATAATATTGAAAATTCGAAAATTGAACACTAATAACAACTGAAAAATTATAGAAAATATATAAAAAAAACACAGTATTTTGATTTTAGCTTTGAATTTAATGAAAGGTAAAATCTGTTTGAATAAAGAAGGATATTTTATTGTTTTATGACTTTATTTAATAATTTTCGAATTATGATAACCTTTCAAATATTACAATGAGTTCGAGTAATTCATTTATTGAATGAAATATTGACTTCTTTGCGTTGCTCTAAAATCAATTAGGTATATTTATAAATTCATTTAAAATTTCTATTAAATTGACATAAAAATCAATAATTAATTTAGAAAATTTCATTGAAAATCATTGAAATTCAATGACTGCTTGATTCTCAGACTTATAAATCAATAATAAATTGTTTGAGAATATATTTTGATATTTTCTGACCAAATGACTATTTTACACAGATTTTTTACAGATTAGAAAAGCAACATTAAAATTTTAGGTAAAAAAAATTGTATAATTTATATTAGAATTTCTATCTTTTGTCTTTACAAAGAATTAATATTCTGAACCATTTTTTAAAATTGTTTTATTAATTAATGTGGTAGTTAAGGATTGTAAAATCTGGCAGATGAAAACAGAGAACCTTGATATCTGTGATGATAATGAAAGTTGAGACCCGGTTCACAAAACTCTTAAAGAACCAGATTTTCAGTATTCTAAGAATTTCAATTATTTGAAAATTAATAAATTTTTAAAATATTTACAAGATTTTGCAGAAATATATTTGCTAAGTTTTAAAATATATTTAAAATTTGTTTGAATTTACATGAAACAGCAACAAAAAATCTTGGAACTCATCAAATTTGTAGCAGGGAAATTCAATTTGTTTGGAATGAGAACTTAGTCTTCCTTGATAAAATCGGTACGAATATGCAACTATCAATAATTATGGTTATTCACAAAAAAATGTGAAAGCTTATAAAATTATAAAGACCAATAGAGGTATACTAATCAGCTGCATGGTTGCTATAAACAAAAGTGACCAGATTCAAGATGGATCATTTGGATTGATGGAATATTTGATCTTCTTATATTTTGAACATTTTACAAGATTATTTTTCTAAATATATTTTTAAGCGTTTTAAATATAATTCTGTCAAAACCATTAATTCTAATACAAAAGTATTATGACATTTGGTGGGAAATAATTCTTATTAATAGTATTTATTTTCAAAAATTCTATTATTGTATGTCAAAACACATTATTTATATTTATGTTTTTCAAATGAAACTGAAAGTACATGATGTTATTGAAAAATATTTACCTGCTTTCCTTGAAAATAAGACCAAATCTTATTTTGAAGGAAAACCGGTTTTTACTTACAAAAACCATTTTAAAACAAGAAATAAAAAAATAATAAATTGTCTATATGTCAAAGAAAATCTGTCAGTTAGAAACTCTTAATTCAAATTTATACCATTTTGAGATATACCAGAAATTCGAAAAGATTGCACCACATCTGCATCTTGAATTTACAGGACTGATTGTGAATAAACCTTGTTTTCTGATAACCAGTCATTAATACTTCTGAATTTTTCTCACCTTTAAATGAGATCAGTGTTTCATCCATATTATATATATATATATATATATATTTGAATATATTTGAATATAAAATATTTAACACATGAGATAAATAGAGGTTGCTAACAATTTTGAAAGAAAATTGAGTTATTTTAAAATTTTATGGGATTCGATCTCAAACCCTCTGTTGATAGCAATAATAAAAAGTTAATGTGCGACCAGTAGGATTTTGATGTGACCAAATCACTTGATTTGAAAATCATTCTTGAATTTTATTAGTTGAAATATTTTATTTGAAACATTTGTAAAAGTCAACTTTGAGTGTGCTGAAATATAATTTGTTGATGCAGTTATTTTTAGAGATTTTTGTAAAAGTAAAAAGAAGAAATGTATTGATAGAATTGATAGAGTTATTTGTGTTAATAGAATAAAGATTATTAGAGAAAAGTCTATCATGATTTAATTCCATTCAAATAAAGTAATTATCATTTAGTTTTGAAAATGTTTTGTCACAGAGTCGCAACCTATTAGATCAGAACCAGATTATTAACGAAATTAGAGCTCAAGTGTCGTGTATACCCAGACAATTTTAAAATATTAAAATTTAAATATTACATTTAACAAACATGTGATTATTAATACCAATTTAAGTTTTATAAAACTCATACTCAAACAATACATATTAAACATTTTACCCTAAAATTAAGGATTTTCAAAAAATGAAAAAAAATTCATTGTTTAAAATCCGCCATTAGGTGTATCAATCAAGCAGTATCAATATTGCGGTATCAACCAAGCAGTATCAATCCAGCAGTATCAATCAAACGGTATTAATCAAGCGTTATTAATCCAGCAGTATCAATCAAGCGTTATTAATCAAGCAGTATCAATCAAGCGGTATCAATCAAGCAGTATCAATCAAGCGGTATCAATCAAGCAGTATCAATCAAGCAATATTAATCAAACGGTATTAATCAAGCGTTATTAATCCAGCAGTATCAATCAAGCGTTATTAATCAAGCAGTATCAATCAAGCGGTATCAATCAAGCAGTATCAATCAAGCAATATTAATCAAGCGGTATCAATCAAGCAGTATTAATCAAGCAGTATCAATCAAGCAGTATTAATCAAGCAATTAAACTAAATAATTTTTACTGTAATTTTATTATCATTACATTATCACTTAAATAATTTACTAATTCAGTAATATAATTACATCATTTTAATACTGAATTTTTCTGTTATTAGAAATTTAGGTTTATTATAAAATATATTTAACATCATTAACAATAAATATTTCAAAAAAATGTTCCAATATTCCCATTTATTTTTCTAATTTTTTTACCACGAAGTATTGATTTACCAATTTGGCAGTTGTCCTGTAAGCTTTTATGGAAATATTTATAGTTTTTAATATTAACTTTTAATATAAAGATAACTTGCAACTTTTGCAATTATTTTATCATTATTCACAACATTTTCTACAATAAGTTCTCTCATTTCATTGGTTAAACAGAATATTTCATTGAAGGCTGTTGCTTTGGAATGATTTGACGTAATTAATTTTTATGTTGCAGCTTCAACCCCTATATTTCTTAACTTATCTTTATAAGGACTAAATAAAACTTCTTTCAAACAAAAAATATCGCTATCTACACTCGCTAAAACAATTACTTCCTCTTTTCTCAAAATTGTAACAGTATTGTCTGATATAACTCTTACTGTACACATTTGAGGTCCATTCACACTTCTCACACTATTATCAGATACAGTGGTCTTTATTTTTCCGTTAGCTCTCTTATTTTGGATATGAAAGGTATTTTTATTTCATCTACAGATATACAGTCTAGTTTTGGTTAAAATCGAAATGTTCATCTTTTTCATATCTCTTATTCCTATTATGACTTTTGGGAAAAATTTATCTACAAAAGTCATCCTAATTCTATTACTTTTAATTCCTAAAGTTTCATTTATAAAAGAATATGCAAAAACCTTAATAGCAGATTCATTTGCACATGTTAACGTCTTATTTGATCGAAACAGCTTGACTTTTTCTTTATCTCGGATCATTTGAAATAGTTTTAAATCCATTATGCTGATTTCTGCTTCTGAATCTATAAAAATTTTCACTTCTTTGTGTTCTACTTTGCCCTTGATTATCGGTTTGTTTGCTGAGGGTTTGCTTCTTGTATCTGATATCATTTTTCTTTGTGAATTGGAAGTTTGTGTCTTGAAATTAAGATATACGTCCGGATTTGTTAGTTTGTTACTATTTCAAGTTATATGAACTTCCCATTGCAATTATTACATTTTATTTCTTGTTTGATTTTTTTAAACTGGAAACTTTGGATAATCTGTTTCGTGGTTTCTTTCTTAATACTTTAAGTTCCTCCAGCAATGATTTGTAAAGCCCTATTATTGATAAGCAAAAAAGTAACTTGGGAAACTAAAATATATTTAAAAACTGCATTAATTAATTAATATTATTAGAACACATCACATATTGCTTGCAGTAAATTAAGTAATATTTTAATTAATAGTAATTATTTATTTGAAATTTAAATTAATTACAAAGTTTAATTTAAAAAAATTTTTTTATTAAAAAAATTAATTTATACACTTTGATATCTTACAGAAAACAAATATTAATCTACTAAAAATATAAAATGAAACCTATAATCAAATTATAATTAAAAAAAACATAAATAAAATGCTTGTAATTACTAAAATCTATCAATTATTATCACAAAATATTTTTTGTAAATTATTTTCTAATTAATTTTGAGAAAAATATTTAATAAAAATTGTCCATTCATAGTAGAATTCTAGAATTATTAGATGTTATTTTCAATCATTGAGACAACAATCCAGTCTGTTGTCTTGTCATTGGGTTTAATTGACAACGCTCTATTTAATTAATGACAATTTTTCTGTTCATCAAGCAGTCAAAGGAAATCTCAGTGAAAAATTTCGTAATTCTCAGCAACAATGGATTATTAAATTGTAACACACAATTTGTTACAGTTCAGTGATTAAGAGAATCGGATAAGTGGAACTGATTTGCTATCAAGTTGAATTTTACTGTGTCCTAATTCTGCATCAACTTAAATGGAATAAAATGTTTTTGTATTGTTCATATTTTTTATTAATAAAATAATGTTTTAAAATTTGAATGAAAATTAAAATTAATAATAAATTAACTCATGAATTCTTTTATTGATGATTAATAATAATAATAATGATAATAATAATAATTAATACATAGTAATAATAATAATAAATAATAATAAAAAAAATATTAATAATAATAATGTTAATAATAATAGTATATATTAATTATTAATAATAATTAATAATAATAAAATTAATAGTTATAATTATAATAATAATTAATAATAATAGTTACAATATCCTTGTCTTCTATCATATTACAATAATAACTAAGATTAGAAACTTTATTAAATATAAATTATAATGTTAATTCGTATTATTCAAACAACGTTATTTAGAATTTCCATAACTCCTCTCCTTCAAAACGTTTTCCATCTTTTTACCCATTCTATTCTTCTGGTTTTTAAACCATTTGGAAACTTAATTTAAACTTGATGTGCTGATACAAATACCACTATCTGATATGGGCCTTCATACAGCAAATGGTTTTTCTTTTGTTTGTGTGGTTCTACTCTGACTAATACCTCTCCCTCTTTAAAGTATCTTTGTCCTCGTTTATCTTTTTCGAAATTTTCTATTTTCTGAGCTGCATTCTCCAAATTCTGTCGCACTATCTCTTCTCTGTCTGTCCTTCCTTTTGAGAGCAATTCCTATTTTGGTATGCAGATTTATCTTGCAATTAAATACGATTTTGAAAGGAGAGAATTTTGTTGATTCTTGTATTTTAGCATTAATACTAAATTTTACTCTCGGTAATAATGTCTCCTAATCTCTCTCATTATATTTCTCTTTTATTGATATCGTAATCATATCTCTCACTGTTCGGATCATCTGTTCTACCAAACCGTTCGACTGGGTTTGATACGGGGAACTAAATTCCTGTACAATTCCAAATTTTCCTAGTTTCTTTGCCATCACTTGACTTTCAAACACTTTACCTCTGTCAGTCAGAATGTATTTTGGTTTGCCAAAACGGTGTATCCATTTGTTCAAAATTATCATAAAAATCGTCTCTTCATCCATTTTTGAAACTGCAGATAAGCTGACTAGTTTGCTACAACGATCAATAATTACCACTATATATTTCTTTCCAGGCTTGCTCTGTTCCATGTAGGCTATGTCCACTACGATTTGTTCTAAAAGATTTTGGCTTCTCCACGGTATAAGTGTTTCTTCTGTACGCCTCTGAACTACTTTCCTTTTGGCATACATCTCGGATATATCAATACTTGTATTAATTGTCTCGCGCATCCCTGGTCAGAAATAACCATCTTGTACGTATGCAATTAACTTTTCCTTCTCACATGACATAAATATTTTTGAATTTCTTTTATCACTTTATCAACTATGCTTGTTGGAACTACTAACAAAAATTTATTTCTTCTTTCCACTACTAACAAATCATCCACCATTTTCAATTCGTATTTCAGTTTATTCCAGTAATTTCCTTGATCACTCTTTTTAGTCTCTAAACCTTCTTCTTGCAACATTGCTACACAACTTTGTATTTCTGAATCTTCTGTCTGAATCTGTCAAATTATATCGGTATCATGTTGAATTCCATTGATGTGTTTCACTCGCTCCTTTTCTCCTTTTGCGTCTATGTTTTTCATGCTACATTGTGAACATAAACTCACCTTTAGCCTCGAAAACTCATCCGCATTGCTGTGTTCTTCGCCTTTTCTATACTTGAGTTCAAAATCATACTTTCCTAAATTCGCCATCCACATCTGGAATTGTGGACTGATTGGTTTCTTTGTGTTGTTCAGAAATACCAATGCTTTGTGGTCCGTTCTTACTAGATATTTTTTTCCATACACATATTGTTTGAAATGTTATACAAATTCGTGTATAGTTAATAGTTCTTTCCTTGTCACACAGTATCATTTTTCATGAGCTGTCAAATGTCTGGATCCATATGCTATCACCACTACCTTTTTTTCTTCGCGTTGATTAAAGAATGCACCGATGGCCCAAAACTAGCATCAGTGTCCCAAATGAACATCTAATTCTCGCTGGGATATTCTAATACTTGAGCACTACATAGCTTGTCTTTTAACGCATTTGAACTGTTCTGGCATGCTTCTGTCTAGACTAACGGTTTGTTGCAACCTAAAGTTGCTTCATATAAAGGAGCTATTATTTTTGCATAATCTTTTATGAAACGTCTGTAGTAGTTTGTTAGTCCAAGAAACGAACGGAGTTTTGAAAACCACCTGCAACTATAGCATTCTTAATCTCCTGAATCTTAACTTCATTAGTGCGTATACCACTGCACTAACTGTATATTCCAAGAATAACACTTCTTTCTGATAAAACTTACATTTCTTCGGGTTTATTCTTAACCTCGAGTCTCTGATTCTGTAAAAGACTGTCTCTAACATTTTGTTGTACACCAGAATATCGTCCAGATATACAATAACTCCTTTGAAAAATAATCCCCCCCAATAGCTCGTGCATTAAATTTTGAAAAGTTTCCGGTGCTGTAACTAATCCAAAAGGCATTCGGTTAAATCTTAACTGCCCTTCCTTTGTACTGAAAGCAGTGACATCCCTTGATTTTTCTAATAACTTCACTTGGTAATAAGCTTGGCTCAGAACAATCAATGAAAATACTTTTGAACCAGATAAACAATCTAATAACAACTGTGTTCTATCTTCCATCATCGTTGGTTGTGTGTTCTTCTCATGTACTCTTTTTACTGGTAAATTATTTAAACGCACTTTATGTCTATCCTCTTCAACTCTATTTATGTACGATTTCACTACATTTGCCTAACATTTTTTGTATCATACAGATATCTTTCATTTTGGCGATTCATTGATTATGTTCCTTATCCTCGTAAATCTTTGCTAGGGATCTCATTTTCGTGATCTTGATATCAAGACGTGTTGTCAATGTTTCTCTCAACTTTGTATTTTTAACCGTCTTTGAGAGTACGGCATTAATTATTTCATCTTTACTTAGTCCTGAATTCATGACATTATCTATCAGATTTCTTACTCTGATTTCGAATGTTGCGAATCTTTCTTTGGTCTCTTATTTTGTCATTGTTAATTCTAAAATTAACTCTGAAAACAATTTTTTTTATCATCTTTTAGCTTCATCCGTTGTGATCTCAGTCTTTTTAAAATCTTTCCAAAGAATTCCTGTTTCGTCTGACAGTAGTAAATCAAAGATATCCATCAAATTAAAATCGTTAACGATAGTCCACTCTTCGATATCCTTAAACCATTTTGAAGCTTCTTCTGCACCTATTCTGTCATATTTTCTGACGTTAAAATTTATTAACTCCTGTTTTCTTTTGGTAACGCATCTAAAATTGCTTTCCGTTGATACTGTTGCCTTGTTACTGCATTTACAGTTTTGGCGTAGTTGTCAGTTACAATATCCTTGTCCACTATCATATTACCATTACAACTAAGATTAGAAACTTTATTAAATATAAATTATAGTGTTAATTCGTATTATTCAAATAACGTTATTTCGAATTTCTATAACTATAATAATTAAAAATAATAATAAATTATTCTTTCAAACATTTAAATGCAAATTAATCTTTGATCGAAAATCTAACATTATTATACTCCGTAGTGGCTATATAATAACTTCTTACTACCATTTTTGCATGTTTCATTTATCTCTGCAGGTTTTCAATAATATAGCTCAGTAACTAAGTTTGATACTCAGTAAAATTTTAAATGTAAATTTCTTTAAAAAGCTGTTATATTATATACAAGACCTTGAATAAACTATAACAAAACCCTTTGTTGGAAAAAGGTCTTTAAACGTATAATCGGAGCAATTATATATTTATCTGAACATAATTTAGCTTTCCGAGGAAGTAATGATACGCTATATTCATCGCACAATAGAAACCTTTTAGGTTTATTAGAACTGATTGCTCGATTTGATCCGGCTTTAAAAGATCATCTTAATCGTACTACCATTCAAAATGTCATGGAAAAAGTAGAAACTGTTATTTGTCTCATTTCATTCAAAATGAATTAGATAATTCTTTGGGAAAAAAAGTTAAAAACAAAATAATAGAATTGATAAAGCGTTACATGTATTATTCTATATTACTTGATTGTACTCATGATATAAGTCATCAGGAGCAACTATCAGTTATCTTACGCTTTGTTGACATAAAAGAAAGGGAAGTAAAAATTCTGGAAAATTTTAAAGCATTTGTAAGAGTAAATCCACACTACGGGAAAGGGCTTATCTGAGACAATAAATGATGTTTTAAATACCACAGGTCTAAAACTATCTGACTGCCAAGGCCAAGGATACGACAACGGGATGAATATGAAATGAGTGTATAAAGGAGTGCAGGCATACATTTCAGGCATACATTTGCCATAATCCGAATTTACTCTTAGGAGATATCGCAAAATGTTCAGTCATAACAATTAAAAAATTTTTGGCGTCTTACAAATGATCTAGACGAAATAGAAAATTTTTTGAGTATGAAGGGTATGATGAACCATCCGATGATTCTAAAGAAAGTTTCAGAAAAAACTATTTTTTAAAAATTAGTGATACTGCACGTATCTGTTTTCAAAAAAGATTCGAATGTTATGATAAACATAACAATATTTTTGGGTTTTTATACAATTTAAATAAATTAAAATTGAAAGATGATAGTTACATTTCAAATTGATGTAAGGACTTACAACTAGCAATAAAAGGAAATATAGATGCTATGGATTTATATGAAGAAATTAAGTTAATTATGAATATCGTTCCTGAAAATAGAATTGCTTTAGAATTATTAAAATATATTATTAAAAACTACTTGCTGGAAATTTATCCGAATTTAATTACAAGTCTGCAAATATTGTCGACGATGCCTGTTACCATGGCTTCAGCAGAACGATCATTTTCAAAGCTGAAAATCATAAAAAATTATCTACGGTCAACAATTAGTCAAGAGAGGTTTACTTCATTATCAAAATGAAATTGCAAGAGTAATAAATTACAATGATATAATTGAAGAATTCAGTACAAAAAGAGCTCTTAAAATAAAAAAGATTTATTTGTATACATATAATATTCTGACATTTACTATTGTTTTAAGTAAAAAATCTATTTAACATGATCATTTTGTTTATATTTTTCTTATGAAATTTACTTAAATTCATAAATTCTTTTTCAAAACTATAATAAATTTACTTAATTCTGAGCATTTTAAATAGATCAGTCATCATAAACTTAAAGTACATACAAGTTAATATTTGTGTTTTTATTTCAATAAAATAAAGATACTAATGATTTCCATTTTTCAAAATTATGATTACATTGCAATTTTCAGAATACTGATATTATCCATATAAAAATGAAATCAGAAATTTTTTATATATGTATATATATTTTTCTTTAAGTTATGCCAGTTAAAAAACTTATTGGAATATGTTATATATGGAACGATGGATGTCAATTATATTTTATAATAGTAAATTATTTTCGCAGATTTCAATCTCTTAGGTTGAAAAAAAGCAAAGAAAATTAATAAACAAAATAGCCCCGTGGTTAATTTCGCACAAGGCCCCGCAAATGTTCAAGCAGGCGCTGACAAATCAATTTAATATGGATTGTAATATTAATATATCAAATATAACAAAACAACACAGAAGAATTGCATAAAGGTGGCTAGATGAGTTTAAAGTGCTTAGCGGATAATTAATGTCAAAACTCATTTCCATAAAAGATTTATTCGCTAAAGAAAACAATAAATAAAAATTTGCTTTTTTTAAAAGAAATTTTAATATTTATATTCAAAACGAAAAATATCAAATATCAGAATATTGTAAAATGTTTTAATTTAAAATTTTATTAATTTAAAATTTAAAAATACAGTAAAAAACAAATTTCATTGACAATATTTTATACTGTATTTTATTTAAAATTTATTATATTTTATTTTATCTAAAATAATAATAATGTAAAATATTAGAAATGCAATTTCAAATGCAAATGAAAAAGTATATTTCATTGACAAACCGAAATTTGGAAATATTAAGAATATTAACTAAATTACAAAAAGTTCAATATATATTTAGTTATTTTTATAAATAATGAAAAGGATAATTTATTTATTATGAATTATGTTTTTAATACAAATTTAAATATTTAACAAAACTATTTCAATAAATATCGGTTAAAACCCAGAAAATTCTAATCTGCTTTTAAAAACATTTTCACATCCACTTTTAGAAGAAATTTTTACTTGCTCTTTTCCTCTTGCTCTTTGTGCAATCTTTGTTTTATACCATTTTTCTTTTCTCATTCTTTTCCTAAATACGATTTCAGCAGGGCTTTTCCCGATGGTTTTTAGTTTTCTAGCATTTATGGTAAATTCTATCTCTGGCAATCTAAGGTTTTCATTTCTTTAAGTGTCGCATTTATCATATCGCACATAGTTCTAAAATGTCTCTCGATTTCTTCATTTGTGTTCTGATGGAATAGACTCAAACACATGAGGATAATTCCATGTTCAGCTGCAAAATCTTTCATTGATTAAAAATCAAATGCAAACAGCTTTAATTTCTCTCGGACAAATGAACTTTAATATCCACTTCTCCGTTTTTGCCTTCCGTTGGTATCTTCATCTTTTTTTGCGATTACTATCAAGGCTATATACTTATTGAATTTATCTATTATACCGAGAACATATATTTTTTTACCTCTTGTCTCCAGCAGTGGTCCGCATACATCTATAAATAACAGTTCAAACATTTCGGCTGGCTGTGTCTTTTTCGTTTCTTCCTTCGTTTTTGTTTTTAACATTTTAACTTTCTGGCATGTTATACAGCTTCAGATAACCTCTTGTACTTTGCTCCACAAATGTTTCGCGGTAAATTTATGCTTCGTTTACGCTGCTACCATTCCTGCTCCAGCATGATATAATAGATGGTGTATCCTCCTTATGGCCTCTTATAATTTATCATTAGATATCCATGTTTCTTCATCATTTTCTTCAAAGTTTTCTTGCTTCTTTTGGAAATCTTCTGTATTTAACATCATTATTTTTACGTTTCCACTCTTGAGATCTTTATGCAAAATTTAAAATTGTTCGCATTTATTCTTTGACAACATATCCGCATTTGTGATCCTTTTCTATGTTCAAATTTTATATCTAAATTGCTCAAATAATCAATCCAAGTTTGAAACTGTGATGTGATTGGTTTCTTGTTATTTAGCATAAAAATGATAGCTTTATCGTCTGTTCTAAGCATAAATCTTTTTCCATATAAATAATATTTGAAATAAATAAAAAAGTAGTAAATAACGAGCAATTTGTTTTCGCGCAGTAATATATCCTTTCACATGACTCGTCATTGTGTGTGCAATTACTCTTTCTTGCCCATTGTTGTCCCTTTGAGATAATACTGTCCTAATCGTGTCGAAACTCACATCTGTGTTCAAAATTAATCCTCTATTTATATCTGGAGAACATAATATTGGGTACATCATAAATGCTTCTTTCATTCTTTCAAAACTTCTAATTCGTTCGTCCATTCAATCTTCTTGTTACTCGACACTTGGCCTCTTCAATCTTCTTTTCTGGACTCATTGGTAGGCGATACGGGTTCATGTTGATTGGACTTCCTTAAGTGATTATTCAATGCTTTGTAAGTATGTGAATTCAGTGTTCCATTTATCTGCCATAAATACATCCTTATTATTTTGAAAAATCGCAGTGAATCTATGATCTTTGTTAATTTTTAGAATATCCATTGCTTGTCTCAATCGTTCAACCGTATGTATCTACCTTCAAAACTTTCTCTTAATGTTGAAAAAACAATTCTCGAGGTTTAATGATGTCTACCATACACTTTTTTAGAAGACGATACCCAAAAATACTCTGAAATTACACTTCGCCAATTAAATCTGGCATAAATTTCTCTACTTTTATAAATGCTACTTCCTTGCACATCTCTGAAACTACAACTTTGACACGCATCTTTCCAATCGTCTTCAATAAGATGTTATTCGCGCAATACAATCGTTCCTCACTTTTCTCTAACATTGTTTCTCCGAGTCTATTAAATCCTTTCATGCTCATCACATGTATTCTTGCTCCTGTATCTAACAAACAATCAATCTGTTTGTTCTTGATCATCACTGAAATGCTCGGTCTCACTTTCATCCTATCATATGAAACTTCTACGTTCTGCTTCTCTTTAATTGTTTCTATTATTTCTTCTTTGTTAACTTCCGCATCATTAAAACGTACTCTTTTTAGGAATCTGTAAACCTTTTATCTCACTTTACTCGTCTCATTCCATTTATAGACCTCCTAAAGATAATCAAATAGTATTTCGAATAATGAATGGTTCCGACCAACTCCTCTACCGATGTAGCCTTTCATTTTGGGTATTCTCTTCTCGGATCTTCATTTCCTATTATGCTCTCAGAAAAAATCTCTTTATTCGCATTATCATCCTTTTCTTGAATGGCATTGATTTGTTTTTGACCGCTTTTAAAATTGTATCTTCTGTCTTCTAGTCTTGGTTTATTAATTTTCGAATAACATTCTTCCGCTTTGTGACACGGTCTTTTACATCTACTACATAAAATTTCTGTGCACATCCTTGTAATATAACCAATCGTACCAAACCCAAAATATTTTGGTGGTTTCTTGTCTGAATAATTTCTACTTAAATGCCATTTTTTGTGACAAGTTCAACATTCCACATGGGAATTTTCGGACACTCTCTTTTTGTATGCCCATAACTTT
>MQRL01581725.1:0-10738 GCA_001938525.1 Dugesia japonica
TACCTACTCTATTTGGTAAGGAAATTTCATTGAAAATGGTCAAATTTAAATTAGCTATTACTAGAAAATTAATCTTTGAGGATTAATTAATCTTTAATTAATTAATCAATTAATTAAGAAAATTAATCTTTTTCTTGAGGAAAGATTAAACCAAGTCACCCAAACTTTACCCAATCCGAGCAATCCCGAGGAATTATTTGAGCAAATCACTTAAAAATTACTCTAAACCATTGAAATATTGACCATATTCTACCTCACCGAGAAAATTTTCAACCAATTTCAACTAAATCATCCAAAAAATTACCAATCCCGAGTAAAAATTTGACCAAATTTATCTGAACCAGCAAAAAATTGACTTCATTCGACTTCATCAAGAAAACTTTCAACCAATTTAGTCTAAACCAATCAAAAATCAACCTTATTCCATCTCAACAAGGATATTATCTACAAAATTCCCCTGAATCACCCAAAAATCATCAATGCCGAGGAAACTTTGGACAAAAGCCACCTTAAAACAATAAAAAATTAGGCTCATTCGACCTCACCGAATAAATTCCCAACTAAAAAGCCTGAAAAATATTGCTGCTTAAAAGCCTAAAAAATTTTCCCAAGTAAATACACAGGGAAAAGTATAGCCACTTAATCCTATTACATAAAATTTCACCGATGAAATTAATCTTATGACATAATTTGTGTGCAAAATATGTTCGCCGCCTATTTACATTAGAAAAATGTATAGCCCTTTATGTAATAATTCTCGCGACAAGATTAATTACGTTATGTAACTCACATAAATGTGTGTCGCCGCCTATTTACATCAGAAAAATACAACCTCAGTTATGTAATAATCCAATTACGTCGGGGGGCCTTGCTGAATGTGTGCTGGCTATCACCGCTTCTATCTATCTACTGTAGACGATCTTGTACCTATCTTCAACAATTACAATCAGATGAATTATATGATAAAGAAAATTTTAATCCTCACTGATACAAGCTATCACAAGTTCAGACCAAGCAAATGTGGATTCTTCCAACTTAAAGAAAACCTTAATGAAACTTGCAATATCAAAATTTACAATGAAGCAATTCCAAACATTAATGAGGAAAACCTGTACAATTTCTTGGGAGTATGATTTAGAGAAGCTAAAAAAACAACCTTTGAGACATCATCAACAATGCAATAGTAGACTTTGGAAAAATCACAGAAAACAACCTTCATCCATCACAAAAAATCCAAGCGTACAAAATGTTTATTCATTCAAGATTAATCTATTCTATGAGGAACAGAAACATTCTCCATATGAAAATAAACAACCCTCACCACAAAAATCTATGATCTTGGATTTATTTGAATAATTCAGGACTTTTTTGAACTAGTCACAAACTGATTTATAAATAAATGTTTTTTTATTAAAAAGCTTATGTTGACTTATTATACTAAGGAAAATTATGTGCTATATTGAAAACTGCTACAAATGTACATGAGATTAGGAGTTGAAGTTAAAGTGGTCCATAGAGCGGTATGATTTACTCAAGCGTGCATCTTCGAAAATTACCATGCAAAAAATACTGCATCAAAAGAAGAATGTAATACCGAGCTTGAGAAAAATTATTACAAACTTTTGAACAACAGTTTGTACGAAAAATTGGTTGAGAATTTGAAGAACCGGATGAATTTGCGATTATGTAATACAAGTAAGAAGTTGGTAACATACGTATCAAAACCTAGCTTCCGGAAATCTATCAAAATTGATGAGGACCTGATAGCGGCTTTGATGAATAAAGAGTCAGCATGCTATGATCGTCCCAGTTACATTGGACAATCTGTACTTAACCTAAGTAATTTATAGATGTACCAGCTACAGTACATTGACCTCGAGAAGTACAGAAAACAAGAAAATTGTAGAATTAATGTTGTAACTGGCGATGCTGACAGCTTTTTTCTGGAAATAACTGGTGTAAAACTAGAAAAACGTTTATCATTAATGATAAACGATTATTTGTTGGATACATCGAATTATAGTAAGCAGCATCCCCTGTATAGTAATAATTTAAATTCAGTCATTGGGAAGTTTAAGGATGAGAATAATGGGAATAAGTATCGAGAATGGTGTTCATGAGGCCGATATGCTATCTTATTAAAAACACATTTTTCATCAGTCATACCTTGACTGTTACAATGAGAATCGATCGCTCTTTGTAGATCAATTTAGGATCAGCAGTAAGAACCGCCAGTTATTTCGTGTTAGATCTAAGAAAATAGCTTTATGGAATAACGATGATAAGAGGTAATGACTAAATAAAAATGAAAATTTGTATCTTTTTTCAACAGAAAATATTTCAATGCTAGGACAAGGGTTTTTAACCCCCATATATTACTTACAAAAATTAACCAACCAAATTATCGACCAAAAATCCCTCAAATTAACTCATTTTGTAACCTATCCGCTTTCACATTACGTTTTCAACAAGCTATTAACTACCAAAATCCAACAAGTACTTCCAAAACTATTAATACTCAAAACATCAGTGCGTGATAACTCATCAGCTTTTACTGGGCGCTACCACTCATTGTAGATAGAACGAACCATCCTTCACCATAAGTTCTTAAGACAATGTATAGGCAGAATTTGGGTCCTGACACAACCATACTATCCTCACCCCAAAAAAGTGGAAATAAATAACTGCACAGTGCAACTGATTGCAATTTCACTTTTGCACCTACATCTTTTTGCACACTGCACCCAAACATACATCTCAACTTTCCAAATACACACACACAATACCTCCAATACTCCACGATCACAATCGAGATCCCGACCTAAAAAAAGTAATTCGATTAAAAATCTGATCACACCATAAATCTTTTAAAAAAATCCACAATAACCAATACCTAATTTATAGAACAGTATTATGTATTCTCGTTAAGGGGGGTATTCCAGTGCACTTTTATCAACGTACTTTAATTAACGCTTGAAGACTAGATTAGTTTAAATCCATATAGATTTCTTATTAATTTTTTATATTCGATTAAATTATTTTTAATATTCCTTTTACATATGTAGATGTGAGGCATATATAACTCTGGAATAGAAGAATCTTCTTTGATCACAAAGCTTTATTTTTATAAAATAAACTCATTTTTGACAACACAATTTAAAATTAAATTTTTTACAATCAAATTACAATTAAGAATGAATTATTAATTTGTTATTATTTTTAGTCAAAATTAAATTACACTTAAAATGTCAATTAATTAACAATAACAATTACAATTTAAAATTTAATCAAAACACTAAAATGTCAATTAATTAACAGTAACAATTTAAAAATCAATCAAAACAATTTTGCCTTAGTAAAATTGACAATTTCCAAACCAATTGAAATCAAAAAAATTCAGCGAAAAATTTTACGATACCTTTGAAAATTTTTCACACAACAAAAAACGTTTTACGACTAAGAAAAATCTAAAAAATTACTTATTTTCAATTAATCCACACAGTAGATTAGTCAAATTGGATGAGTTTTGCAATACAAAGCCCATAATCATAATAAACATTAACTTTTCTTTAAATTTGAAGTATTATTAAGCAACTAAGATTTGTAAACTGCATTTTACCAAAATATTTATTCTTAAAATATAAATTTCAAGATTAAAAAAGCTGTAGAATTAATTAGGTATTGAAAAAACTATATATTATTTATAAACAAATTCTAACTGAGGAAAAACAAATGCTTATTTATACTAAAACTATAAAAAATGACAAGTAATTGTTTAAATAAATCAAATTTATTTCAATAATAAATGTTCTTTTATTGAATATTTTTTCTATAAATTATAATTTTCAAATTAAACATCATGTTTTAAAATAAATGCCATTTTATATTTGACTTAGTTTTAATATTTATTATTTAGGCTGAGAGTAAATTCATTTTTGCTGATCGTCATGGATTATTATGCCGAATAAAATCGCCACAAAAAGAACTACCTAAATTACAGCCAACAGCAAGAATCCGCACAAGTTCCGTAACAGAAAATAGTTTTGATAATGAATCATTTGGTAGTGGTCACTCTGCTGATAACAATTTAAGTTCATCGTTAGAGAATCTTCATCTATTCAATAATAATGGAGTTAAGAAAAATGAATCATTTTTCTATGGATTTTTCAATGATACCAATAATTGTATCCATCAGAAAAAAACTGTTTCAATATTGGAACCAAACGGTCATAAAGTCTACCCAGATAAACCAATTAAGAAGAATAAAGTTATTGTTAGTGATTTGCAATTTCCTGGTTTTTAGATTTGATTCTAAACAATTATTTTTGTTATTTTATATAGACAAATCTTAGCCTAAATATTAGCATCTTCATGAGAAAATATTTGTTATTAATTTATATTTGTTCAAATTAATAATTTATTTCTATCAATTTCTAATAATTTATTTCTTTAAAATATTTCATTTCTTTTTATTATTAAATATTTGCGGAATATTTTTAGACCAATTCTCCAAATAATAATAACAATAATAATAATCAATAATAATAATAATGACAATGATAATAATAATCAATAATAACAATAATAATAATCAATAATGATAATAATAATAATAATACTAAATAATAATAAAATGATAATAATAAAATGATAATAATAATATTAATAATAATAAAGATAATAAAAAATAAAACTTTATTGTTTTATATTTCGACGGATCAACCTAGTGTCATCATCAGACAAAAATGAAAAAAGTAGTTTATTCAGTCTATTATTTAAACAAAGATTCAAGCAATTATTCTGAATATCAAATGGCGATAATCTATAAAATTTGAAATTTGAAATAATAATAATTATAAATATAATAATCAATGATAACATTTATCATAGGCATTATCATATATACATCACTCAATCAATAAAAGTTCTTCATTTACAATAAAATTTTATATTCATGGTCCAAATATTTTTTATCATTCCTACATAATACTCAATTTAAATTTTAAATCACGTTATGCCGATGACATTTTTCTTGTTTTTGAAAATCGCTCCCGTTTATGAAGAATATGAATAACTTGCATTCAAATATAGGCTTAACTGTTGAAGAAGAGATCAATTCAACTATTTCATTTCTTGATTTGCTTATTGAAAGAAAGAATACTTCATTTGAAACAGAGATATATAGAAGGAAAACTGATACCGGTTTGTTTACAAATCCTGCCAGTTTTGTGACATAAAATATGAAAGTAATATAATTAAAGGACTAATTCATCGTTCTTGATCTCTCTCTTCTTTTTATATCAAAGCAGTCCAGAGTCTCAATAAATTAATTGACTTACTTCATAATAATGTGTATTCTAAATTGTTTACAGACAAATTAATTTATGAAACTTTGAATAAACTAAATAGTGACTTGTCGCGTGTTTATGTATGTGAGATGGTAGAAACAGATCCTAAAATTATTTTATCTTTACCTTATTCTGAAGGCTTTGAAAATTTTAAGAAAATTTTAAATATAAAAGTTGTATCTCAATTTCAAAAGGTTATAAATATGTTCAATAATAAATCTGTAACCCCTTTAGGCTTGTGTTCGGGTCTTGTCTATCAATTTAAATGTAGTGCCACATACATTGGAGAGACTTTCCGTTATTTCTGCACCAGAGTACAAGAGCATAGTTGAAATAGAAATATTGTTGAGCATCGGAGAAAATGTATAAAATCAATAAGGTTTTCTGATTTTAAAATCTTGTGTAGTGGATTTCATAATTATCGGCAGAGAGTGATGTGTGATGCTTTGTTAATAAGGGCATTAGATCCTAAAATTAATATTCAGTTGACGGATTCAACATCTTTCTTAAAATTATTTTATTGATTATTTATTGAGATTGCATAATTGAAATTATATAATCATTTAAACTTTGTAATTAGTTTGTTTTAATATTCTTTAATTGTCTGATGATGAATATTATTCCGTCGAAATTGATTGCAACTAATAATATTTTTTAAAAAAATGGTGTTCAATTATATAATTAAAAATTTATATACATTGAAGATTTTTTTCAAAATTGCTAATTTAAGAATTTAAAATAAGTAAATGAATATTTAGTGTAAAATTGCAAAAATGTCAAAAAGGTTTAAGTTGAAAAATTTAATTTTAAATTAAGAAAAAGATTTCTGATTAAACATAGTTTTAATTTGTTTCAATAAACAATTAGTGATGGACATAGTATTGTATTTGTGAATAAATTTTTATTGAATCAAGTTGTGAGTTTGATTCTTCGACGAGTACTCCAAACTCATCTAACAGTAATAATAAATTTTTAAATAATAATTTCGAATGGTTTCGCTTTTGACAGTTTCTATAGAAATAATTTGGAATTATTAAAAATAAATGAATTTTATTAAAAATCCGATGACAAATATTATCGAAATAAATTTTTATAGCTAAATAAAATATGCGAAACGACTAATTTGTAATTCCTATGCAAATTTTTTATTTGTTTTCTAAATTATTTCTCTGTGTTAAGTTGATATTTTATTAATATAATCATTAATTTATAAACAGAAAACCGACAGAATCATAGCTAATTCAACTGAAATTACACATTTTAATTTGTAAACATTATTTGATTTCTAATTGAATTCCATTAAATTAATCCCATTTAGCACTGTCTATTACAATTAATCAATATTTCTATACATTCAGGATGGTAATAAAAAAATTACGGAATGCCAAATGAAAATCGATAATTTTCTAGATTTATCATTATCAAATCTTAGTCAATTATCAAGATCCATTTCCAAATTAATACATCTCACTCAACTTTATATTTATGGAAATAAGATTTCCAAACTTCCAAAAGAAATAGGGAATTTAATTAATTTAAAAGAAGTAATTAATAATAAGATTAAATGAATTGGTGTTGACGATTTGATATTTTAATTAGTTGTGGATGCAGGAGAATAATATCGATAGTTTACCAATTGAAATGAAAAATTGTAAATTAATTCAACATTTGGATATTCGGCATAATCATTTGACTGACGATAGTTTATTGGTTTTGACTAATTTTCAGAATTTGAAGATATTACTAATAACTCATAATAAATTTACTCGACTTGATGGAATTGGCCGGTTAAAGGTACTTTTTGGATTTTTTTGTTTATTTAAAACGAATCCTGATTATTTTGAATTTAATTTTTAAAAGAAGAATCAATTGTCTATAATTTTTAACTACTGAAAATCCTAATTTTCCTCTCTCTCTCTCTCTCTCTCTCTCTCTCTCTCTTAAATCATAATTGATTAAAGTTCAGTAAAAATACGAATCAAACTAAGTTGATGCTAAATAAACTTATTATTAGTCACAATTTCTACCATTATGCCAGCTCGAACCTGAAAACAAAACAATTTCTATTGTCAACTCGAACTTTGGAGTAACAACATAGTGCGGTTTATCTTCAAGGAGTATCATTAGTTAATGCTTATTCGAAGTCGTGGTTAATGGTATTCGTATCTTGAAATTCTTTCAACACATGGGGCACGGGTGCAATATTTGGTTGCGGTAAGAAACATACTAGACATAAAATTTCCTAATTGCTGCATTAGAGGACGAGGTTCATTTGATTCACTTTGTTCGACCAGTCTAACTCAATCAGACTTCTTGTTGAAATATAAAAAACAATGTTTACAAAAACCGACCATCAATAATTGTTGAACTTTAGGACCGAATTAAGAAGGCTGGCCATGAAGCAGAGAATGAAATGTGTCAGCTAATATACCAAAATGTAGTGTCTAGATTATCTAACATTATTTAACTATAAATCGGCGTCAGATTATATATTCAAATATTCTATTTTTCTAAATAAAGGTTCTTTAACAGTAAACTATCGGCGACTTTTTATCATTTTTTTTATTGAAATAGTTGAAATGAAATTATGTTAACATATATTATAAACATTCTGTATAATTAAATGTGGTTGATATTAAATTATTTTGCTGTAAAATTCGGATAGACATAGACATACAAAATTAATCTTAGAAAAAGAATTAATTTTTTAAAAATTTCAATCATCTTTACCTATAAATATTTTCTTTATATCGAGTTCTTTTTTATTTACATTATCAGTACGGGCTAGAAATTTCGAATAGTTTTTCATCTTACAGATTATTTTTGATTGCAAGATGGTTTTGATTCGTCTTATTAATTTGATAGGTAAAATTTTCGTTACTAAGGACTTTAAGATTATCAAAGTTTTAGGGTTCCTAAAAAATAATATCTTAAATTAATTTTATTTGAAAAGTTTACATAATGAATTTTCTAAATTTTATTTAAAAGTTAGTCATAGATTATCGATTTAGGGAACATAGATGCGGTCATACGAAGTATTTTATTGATAGAATTATAGATAGAGCCTTTGTAAAATTATTATAATTGCTACATTTATTTTATCCTTAAGATATAATTATCAATTACTCCCTAGATACCCGCTCAAATTTTATAGAGTCCTAGTTCTTGATTTTCTATTGAGAGCATGCCATACTTCCTATTGTTTGAGTACCCTGATTATCACCCATAACTGATATTCGGAGTGAATAACTCTAATCATGATACTCTTCATATATACTTTCTTTTAATTCTTTAGTTACTGGTTATTATTTTCTTTGTTTCTTATTAAATCCTTACCCATCTACTGGCTATGTACTAGTTTAAGTATTCATTATTTTTTCAGGAATAATACTCTCTTACGTTTGTATATGCGCGAATCAAAAGAATTCTACATGATAATTGAAGCATTTTATAATAAGAATCTATTAAAAAATAATTTCGGTTCCGCTTTTATTTTTTATAAATGACCTTGTTTATTGAATCAGCATTGACAATAACTATTAAAATGTAATAAAATTAATAATCAAAGAGATAATACGTCAGGTGTTCTCAACCTTTTGTTGCGCCAGCGCATTAAAGATTGTAATTAAAAAAATTTAAAAATTCTAAATATGATAGTTCTATTTTATGGCTTAATGTTCATTTTGATATATGTAATTCTAAAGTTTAAAGAGTTAATTTTTCTTTTGTTGAATCTCCTGCTGATCCAAAAAAATAGTAATGTATTATCTAATTCAAAAAGTTAAAGAATAATGGCAATTTATTTATATATATAATCTATTCTTCGTTTTAAACAGTTTGCCTGAAGATAACAGATATACTGTCGAAACTTGTTGTGTCAAATAAATATTTAATTAAATGGCGTATTAAATTATTTATTATCTAATTGTTTATTATAAGTTAATTTTATAAAAATATTATATAATAATCTGTTATAATTTTTCATGAATCCAAATGTTGTTTTAATTCGAAATATCCTTAAAATTTTACTGCTGTGTTATATAAGTTCTTTCGTTTTGATGATTTTAGGTGATGTTATTTTTTATCAGTGACAAATTTTCTATCGAATAGATGGTTTAATTATAAATTTTGAGATACTTTTTTATTTTTATAATTATCATTTTATAAATTTTAATTAATTATTAAGAAATAAAATATGTAAACTATTTTTTCAAAGTAATTTGATTTGACTATTTTTATCGTTTAAATCCATGATCAGTGAAACCTTCTCTATCAGATAGTACATGGAACATTAAATTTGGATGAAAATTATAAAAAATAAATTTTCCTTTGTGTCGGTTAAAAATCCTCGTCATTTTTAACCATGTTTTTTCGAATTTTCTCTGTCAAAATTAAGTTTAGTAATTTTTAAGTGATGTTTTTCTCGATCAATGAAAAATTCTATATCGAATGATACATGTTTCTCTACGATTAGAAAAGATATATTTTGAAAAATTATCTAAAAATTAATTTTATTTTCTAATTTTTCTCAGCACCCAACATGATTTGGCGATTTTTAATTAGATTAGTCACGATCAACGTAAAATTCTCCATCAAATAAATTTGTTTATAATTAAATTCGATAAGAAAATATTTTTCTAAAGACTTATTTCTAGCTAGAAATGATCCCGAGGTCATTTTGAATCGATTTATGTAAAAATCTCGATAAAAAAGTTTCAAAATTTTGGTTGCCCACAAGGATTTTTATAAAAATTTTAGACAGTTGACAAATTTAAGGGCTTGATGTGTTACCAATAAAAATAATATCTAAAGTTTAAGCTTCACTCGTAACAATAGCCTATTGATAAGATAATTAAACTAACTTCTATTTATGCTGTCAGGTCTATTTAACGATACAAATTGCAGAAGACAATTTTGGAAGCGAAAGATCTGATAAATTCACAAGAATTTGAAAGTAGCAAATTGTGTATTTTAATAAAGATTTTATTTGAAATTTATAAAATTACAAAAACTAATATATCTAAAAATATATGACTTTGTTTCAGTTCATTTTTAAATATTAAAATGTAAAATTAATATTATTTTTTTTTTGATTTCTCATTTAGAAACTAGAAACATTGTCGGTAAAGCGCAATAAATTAGAAGGTTCAATAACAAAATCTCTGGCAAAATTATATAACATGGTATCATTAGATTTATCAATGAATAAAATTGTTACAATTCCTGATGGTGAGTAATTCATAATTTCTTTTAATATTTTTTCAATCAAAATTGTTTTTGTATTCCGATAAAACAAGTGAATATTAAATGTAAAATATTATATATATAATATAATATAATATAATATAATATAATATAATATAATATAATATAATATAATATAATATAAT
>MQRL01581765.1:0-13311 GCA_001938525.1 Dugesia japonica
ATTTAATAGCCACGAAAAGTTGGGTCCAAGAATATTTTAGCAGTCAATCGCCTTAAAACTCTAAAGAACAGTACTTTTTGGAAGAATTCAAAGCGATCAATTTAAAACGGCAAACACCAGAGAAGTAAAAAATTAATTATATATTTGTCCTTAATAAATATTAAATGAACAAGTGCCATTCCTAGAAACGGTCTCCACATGATTGACTGGGCTCTGGGAAAATCTGGACAAAATAAACGAAAGGTTCTATGAGGATAGGAGAAATCTGATGATAGTAGATTAAAAATGCTGGTAACGAAAAGCTCGGGAGGAAAGGAAAGGTAGATTTGGTGACAATTTAGCAGCGATTAGGCGAATATCCAAAAGATACACAGATGTAAGAGCTCAGTCAGTTATGTGGAGTTGGATAATTATGAAGTTAACAAGTTTACAAAATGTATTATGCTCGTGTCGTTAGGGTTATTTTTGTTTTGGATTTTCTTTTATTAAAATTTTTTAAGCTTCTTAAAAATGAATTATATTGATTAAGAAATTTAATTATTATATGTTCTCATTATCGTTAATTTTATTTTGAATTCCTTATTATTTTAGAAACTTCATATTATATAGGTTATGTTTTTATGCAATGGGAGGAACCTTAAGCTTTAACCTTTAGTTATAGTTGGGTTTTTCCTTTTAGTATTGAATTTTAATGTCCACGTCCAGAAGTGAATATTTCGAATTCTACATGAATCGAAATAACTTGCGGTGGATCATATTTTTTAGCAGTCTGGGAGGTTTTACTATAGGTTTTCGTTATAGTAAAGATCTTGAGAATGCTATGTTAATATTAATTTTTTATAATTTTTTTTTATTTATTAATTCATTTTGGGCAAGTCGGACAGTCAAGCTGCATCTTTTAGATGAAGTGACAATTTGTACGAATGCCGTTTTATTAATGTCCGTATTATGGATTAATTATTAGGAGTAAGCTACCTTTAATTTGAGTTGTATTGATTAATATTTTAAATTCGGTTTATAAAAAAAATTATTATTTTTTTTGTTTTGGCAACTAAGTATTATCTAAGTATTATTTTTAGGTTGCCCCTAGATCAGGTGACAATTTATTAAAAGTGAATGCGAGTGAAAAGAAGTTTTAAGTAAAAAATCAAAATCCTAAAAACCCAGCAGAATCTAAAATTAAAGAAGCTATCCACAACCTTTCTGAGAAAAATATTATCCAGAAATGCAACTCTCCATGGAATTCTCCCCTGATTTCTATTTGGAAAAACGAAAAGAAGTACAAATGAAAATGTTTGGATTTCAGACAAATGAATGGAGTAACGAAAAAGCAAGCCTTCACGATGCCTAATGTCGATGATTATTATTATTATAAATTTAGTATTAATTATTATAATTTTAATACTTCACTCGTAGAGTTATTGGAAAAAAATAATTTTCGATAAATTACAAATAATATTCTTATTTATCCTAAATGATTTCTTTTCAACGGAAATCAAGTGTAAATTAAAGTACTTTTACACTGATTTTTACTTTTAAATTTAATGATAATCTTGTTCGTCACCAAAAAAATTCATTCATTTCTTTATTATGTATGAATTGCTGATGAAACCCAGTAAGAATTTCACAAGTTCCTTTGAAAATATTTAAATTATAATATTAACACATGTTAATACTTGATATTAATTTGTTTATTTAATTTATTATTTCGATAAGGGACAACATGAGATTTTCAATATTTCAATGTTTTATGTTTCATAAATTTTTAAGGAAATAATTTGATTTAGTCAGTGTCATCTACAATTGTCAGTCTTGTTTTAATGAATATTGGTTATACAGATGAAAACATTGTTTTTATGATTGGAGGAATTTTATCACTATTAGGTAATTTATTTTGTATAATAATTTTCATACAAATTATGAATATATAATCATCTCACATTGATAATGTAAAAAAATTAAGTGTATTTGTGCATAGTTAAATGTGAAAATTAATTTAGTTTATCGAATCACAAATTATTATGTCATTTATTTCTTCTATATTTTTAAAAATTATTCTATAAAATATTACGTCATCAACATCAATAAAACCAATACAACCCAAAATATGCTATGAAACTATTAAATTCAAAACATTCATTAAACTGAAAACACCAATGAACTTTTTACTAGCTTATAAACTTAATGAGCTCCACATATCAATAACCAATTATAATCCAAAAAGCTAATACACTTCTTAAATAAATTACAACCAATTTAATCAATTAAAAATACTTAGTAAACCAAATAAAATCTACTTATTTCATTAGTGCCAGTAGATAGATTGTGCAGCACTGTATAACCCTGAGTCAAAAAATGATCTAGTAAGTTTGGTGATTAAGAGATTTTTCATTTTGATTGGACAATACATTTGTATAAAAATATTTTTAGTTTTCGAATTTTATTGGTCGAAATTTGCATGCGAAAGTTCGAATTTTGATTTATAATTTTCTCCACAAAAAATCGTTTCAAATATGTTATCACTCAACTGCCTATATATTCTATGATAGAACCATAAAAAAAAGCTTTGTTCTTATTTAAAACTTTTGTGATTAAAAATAGTCGTGGGGTTTCAAGTTTGATTCTATTCGATTAAGTAGAAAGACTGTCATTGAAAAAATACTTCGTTCTCGCTTGAAGTGTTTATGCACATTAGAACAGGATCGCCAGTGGTTTTAGAAAATTTTCGATCGAAACCAATATACTTTAAAAAGAAATTTAAAGTATGTGAGGATTGTATTAATAACATTCGAGGTAGAAAGTTTGAATTTAGTATTTCGCTAATTAGTTTCTCAGTCAAATTATCGTATGGTGTCATATCTAGTATTATTAAGCTCAAAATTAAAATTTGTTTGTATATTATAAAAAGTTTGCAATCCAAATATGCTTCATTCTCGAAATAAATGGTGTGGCGCACTAAACTACTTTGAATTTGATTTTGAAGCGTTCAAAAAGAAAGAAGAATTTCAAAGAAGAATCAATTGTTATTGAATTAAGAGTCTTGTTTTATGTGATTTAAATGAAGAAGAAAACAAATAAAACTGACATGGCGACTAACTAACATTTTGCGGTTGAATTAAAGATTATATGTCTGAAAATCCAATTGATAACCAATTAGTAGTAATTAAAAAAGAAAAATCAACCGATTTGATTTTATACACAGAACAAGAAATAAATGAAAATAATAATATTGAAAATACTAACAAGAGGAAAAGAAAAACATTCAGATGTGATTTATCAGGTTTAGATAAGTTAGAAGCAATAAAACGGTATGAAAATGGTGAAACAATAAAACAAATTAGTTTTGATTTAAAAGTAACTCCAGCATTTATTTCCAATTGGTGTCATAATAAAGAAAAATTAGAAAAAATTGTTGTCCGAATTTTCCGAAAATTTAATTCATGAAAATAAAGAAATAAATAAAACAAATAAAGCTAACATGGCTACCAGCGTATCAATGGATCTGCTTAACGAAGCAATATAAATAAGCAAACAAGTTGCCAGAATGTTCAAGAACCTGAAAGACGAAAAAGGGAAAACAGAAAACAGAATCATTGTACGAACGATCGAGATGACAATATGCATCAAAAGTCAAGATATGTTAATAAAGTATATGATTAAAAAGACGATCTATGAAAATGTGATAAAATATACTATTTCGATGAGAAGACGAACAAGTTTTATGAAGAACAAGAAGAAGATGAAACTTTGAACAAAAAAAAAATTGTCGAAATATTGAAGACGTTGAAAAAATTAAAAATTTCTAAAAGGGGGAATGTTAGATAATTTTAAAAATTTGCAAATATTTTTAAAAGTTAATGCAATGTTATTAGTTTAAATTTTTTAATGTAAACAATTAGTAAAAAATTTTAATAATTCAAACTTATTGCTTTATTTTTTAAATTACTGTAAATTCAAAGTTTTAGATTTAAAAAATTTAATAAATTTGTTTAAATTTATTATTTATTCAAAAATATAAATTCGGAAAAGCAAGTTTTGAATGAAGAAGAAGAATTAATTGTAATTGAAATAAAGTATTGAATTAAAAGTCTTGTTTTAGTTGTCTTGTTTTTAGTCTAATTTTAGTTTAATTTAAATTTACAAAATAAATCTATTGACAACAATAAAAACATACAAATTGAAATTACAAGACTAATTAATTACACATACTATTTTTTAATAGTACATATTTTTCTAAACATAATTAGGTTAGATTACATTAATAGTATAAACGTTCATTAAATTATTTTAATAAATTAAATAATTTACTTAAATTCGTTATTTCCATCTAACACTGTGATAAAATACTACAAAACTATTATTTACTTGTTTAGTGCATCATATAATATTTCAGTATCTACTGGTTATTAGTATTAGCACTCACTTAACTGGATCAATGAAATAAATAATTTGGCCGCTTTGAACAATCGACCGACGTCCCTTAAGAATCTGTCAAGATTGTCGCCTAACTTGAAAAGTCTCGGGTGTAACAAATCTGTTACTAAGTTTGAGCCTGACGTGGTTGCCATATCAGCAAGAAAAACGCTATCTTCATCAAACATTTATTTATGACAAAGTTTCTATAAATTGAAAAACCGAATTAGAAAAGTTTTAATGTTCAAACAAATATACGCAATAATTATTTTAATTATTTTCTTGGAATATTTTATATTTCAAAAACTTTATAAATATTTCAATTGCGCATATAAATTTGAAATCAAACAATTCCAGTATCATTCTCACATCCCCTTCTTTCTAAATCTTCTGATCTTTTCAACATTTCTTTCGATTGTCCGACCCATATCAGTTCGAATCAGATATCTTCGGGCATGTATCTTTTTACTACTAAGAATGGACCTATAAAGCGATCCTGATCCTTATTTCTTGTTTCCTCCTTGATAAGCACTGCATCTCCAATAGCGAATGTTTTCCTGTATGGGTACATAACCTTTGGTATATTGTCTACCTTCTTGAACTTTCATTGTCTAGGTGGAAACCATCTTTCTCTGCTAATTTTTCTACCAAACACCGTTTCTACCGGGCTTTTACCTGTTGTTTTCTGAACTGTCGTATTCATCGCAAATTCAATCTCTRGTTGAATTTCTGCCCAATTCTTTGCGTTTCTATCTGCTATTGATGCTCCAATTCAGACTCTGATAGTCCGCAATAACCTTTCTACCTGTCCATTCGTATTATTGTAATAAAGACTTGAGAAACATAGCTTAATATTCATCTCATCGGCAAATTTCTTCATTTCTTGTGATTAAAATACCTTACCACAATCTGTATGGATTTATCTCGGAGCTCCAACCTCTAATATCCAGTTATCTTTTAAAACACGAGTTATTGACTCTTCATCTTGTTTTGCTGTTGCTGTCAATGATATATTTACTATTCTGATCGATAATAGCTACGATATATCTTTTTTTGGAAGTGTCTGGACATGGTCCTGCTATATCAATCTATATTCTCTGAAACAGTCTCAGCAACTCGGATTTTATAGTTTCTTCTTTAGTTTTAGTTGTTATGAGCTTCATACGCTGACATGCTTCGCATCTGTCCACGATTTCCTTTACACTTCCCCACAACCTAGCTATGTCATAATGTTCTCTAATATATTTGGCAAAATTTTCTGTTCCTGTGTGTTTTAGCAACTGATGCATTTCTCAGATCATATCGGATTTTCTATCTGTTGGTAACTAAATCTTTCCGTTTTGTGTTAATATCTAATCAACTATCCATTGGAATCTCTCTTCATTACCATCTTTGATCTGTTCTCGCATTATTCGTATCTCTTTCTTATCTCTTTGCCATTTTGATGTCTCCGTTATTGTATTCAATCGTCTCGTTTTTAATTTTCTCCTATAGCATCTTCGTGTGACATCATGCATTGTACACATGTGCCACATGCCTACCTTGAGAGAAAATCCGTATTGCCATATCTGTCGCCTTTCTGATACTGTAAATCAATGTCTAATCTACTTAGGTAATTGATCCAATTTTGTAACTGTTATTGGTTTCTTTGTAGTTAACATAAACAAAATCGCTTTATGGTCTGTTCGTAAGTGAATCTTCGCCAATATAAGTAGTGACTGGAATGGTTGCAAAAATAGAATATCGCCAGCAGCTCATTTCTTGTTATACAATACCCCAATTCGTGGCTATTCATTTTCTGTGATCCATACACTATTACTTTTTCTTGTCCATTGTTCTAAATTTGTGATAATACGGCACCAATAGTATTGTAGCTTGCATCAGTATCCAGTATGAATTCTGTTCTGACAACTGGAAACACTACAATTAATGGCTTCGTTAACACTTCTTTTATATCTCTGAATGATTGTTCGCAGCTCTCTGTCCATATTAACTTCTTATTATTTACACTGCACAGTTTTTAAAGTTCTCTAGCTTTCTTTGTTTAATATTTTATAAATCTTATGTAATAGCAACATATCCCCAAGAAACTCTTCAATCCTTTCACGCATTTCGTCCTTTCATATGTCTGTATTGCAACAAATTTTGCTGGATTAGTCTGAACTTCTTTATCACTTATGATGTGCCCCAAAAAATTGATCTCTTTTCTTAGCAATTAACATTTTGACGGGCTTAAACGTAGTCCTGCTTGATGTATTTTACTAAATACTTCATTCAATGTTTTGTAATGCTCTTCCCAGTTTTCTGAATATTTTAGAATATCATCTAAATACACCGTTGTTCCCTTTGTTGTACCTAAAACCTTTTTTCAAGAGTTCCTGGAATGCCCCAGGCACCGCAGCTATGCAAAACGGCATTTTATTGAAGCAGTATTGATCTGACTTTGTTGAAAAGGCTATTTTATCTTTTGACTCATCTTCTAACTCAACTTGAGAGTAAGCATTACCTAAATCTAATTAGCTGAAGAATTTTGACCCACTTAATCTATTCAGAATAATTTTCTATATTTGGCATTGGAAATGCTTGTCTTTCCGTAATAGCGTTCAGCTGTCAAAAATTGAGACAGATACGAATGTCTTTCTTTTCTTTTTTCCAGATACATATTAACGAGGTGTTCCATGTTGAATTACACCTTCGGATAATTACATTTCAAAAAAATTACGTACTCCTTCGTTTATCTTATCCTCTAGGTTCATAGGTATTCTCCATGGCTTAACATTTATAGGTCCTCCTTTTGTTAAAATTTATGTTTCAACAGTTTTGTGCATCCTCTATTCCATTTATCTGCCATAAAGATATTTGAATGTTTGTTTATCAACTCCTTTATCGTGATATTTTCCAATGTATTTATCTTACTCAAAGCTGTTTGAGATCTTTCTTCATCTGTAATAATCCTTCCAAAATGCGACTCGATATTGCAAATTTGATCTTGATTATCTTTTTCTGCTGTATCTAACCAATGCCGTTCTAATCCAAAACTGGTCTTCAACTCAATGCCGCCAATTATGCTACGGATTACCTTTTCCACAACTATGAAATTAATTCATTTAGTCGTATCGCCGATCTTCACTTCCACCTCAAATCTCCATTTGGTACTTAATGAAATGTTGTTACGGCACCGTAGTCTGTCCTTGGTTGTTAAAAACGGGATATCCTTGAACTTGTTAAACACATCCATCCCATCGCATTAATTCTTGCTACGGTATCCAGTAGGCATTCAAACTCTATGTTTCGGATCTTTATCGCAATACTTGTTCTACCCTGCATTATATCATATCTAATCACACCTTTTCCCCATTCTTCTACTGTAGCGATTGTTGGTTCACGGATGTTTCTCCCTTGATTACTAATATCCCTTTCTTTAAAAAATTATAAACGCGTTCTTTTACATCCTCCTCTATATTATTGATATGACTGCTTTTACCATAGCTATCAATATTTTGGGGATCACCCATTAGATTTTGAGTTCTATAGCTCCTACCATTTCTCCTGTTAGTGGAACCTCTCCGTCTGGGTTTCTCTTTGATTTATATACTTTTGAGTCATTTTTGTTGTTACTATATCTAACGTCTTCATATCTGTCGTCCTCATATACCTTGTTTCATCATTTTCCACTGCATTGATGTTAACATGCCTACCCAGAAAAAGAGGCTTTTTACCTCATATTTCTTATATTCTGAAGTATACTCGTTCCATCTCTTGTATTTCATCTTTGTAAAACAGTCTTCGCTTTTATGACCTTTCTTGTTGCATTTTCCGCACTTTATCTTGTTGCACTATCTTCTTATATGCACTACATTTCCACATGCATAGCATGTAGGAGACTTTCTGTCTGGTCACTCCCGACTTATGTGTCCCAATTTGTGACAGTTCCAACATTTAACTTTCTCTATTCTAAACTCACTTCTAGTATTTGGCCCTTTGTAGGTTGATTCCTGCTTCCTTGTTACCATTCTTTTTGGTTCCGTGTATAATGCCTCCTTGTAGCTACGCATCACGGTTATTCATTCTGTCTTTTTCGCAATTCTTGAAACGTCTCTGATTATTTCTTTTATTTCTTACGGTTCGGAAACTTTTTTCATTAGAATCTATTTCTTTGCTTTCTTCTGTGCCCTTGCGTTCTGATATTAACGACTCTTTTGACAGATTATGGATAAGCAGTTTTTCTACATCGTGGAAGAATAAATTCTTCTAGGTCTTCAAAAAAGTCTTTTGGTCTTTTCATCAGTAGTCGTAGCATATATTATAAACCGTAAAATACGGAAATTGAATAAATCTTAATGAAATTAGTGACGAATTATTAGTCTATACTTTAATCGCGGTTCTTTACATTTTAATGAAATTGCTTATGGACTTAATACATATTTACTAACATTCCCAGTGCGCTACTATCCATCTAATCGGTTCCCAGATTTTATAAGGTAAGGGCAAAGTAATTTAAAAAACTCATAAAGCAAGTTTCAATTTGCTGCATGAGACTAATTGGTCAATTGATTTTTGAAGTTTAGATCATAAAAAACAATGTATTTAAACGTGGTTTTAACTTTGGTTAAAAAGCATTTTATAAGCTTAAATAGACAGTGGGTTGGCCATCCTTGGTCTACTTACCAATAAACAATATTTTAGTAACAAATCACATTTGTCGATTTCGCTTTTAGTTCTTGAACTTCATCGGCAATGAAATAAATATAGCTTTGAATGAATATTTTGTTTTATTTACTAATTTTTTTATAAATTTCAGCTACATTGCTAACAACAATTTACAGAGGCAGATCTTTGATTTTTCACGAAAAATAATTTCTCTGAACTGTATCAATCACAAACATATATTTTATTTTAACTGTAAATTATTTTTTTTGATTTAATTAATATATTTATTAATTATCTTTAATCTAATTTATCAACTTGTAATTTTCAAAAATCAATTGCTTGGTCAATCAATAAATCAAATCATTTCGTAAAATTCAATCATAAAATAAAGTAGTCAAGTTGAAAAATATCCAACACAAATCAAATAATTAAAAATCAAGTGCATGTGAAATTTTAGAAGACATTATTTATTTTATAACATCTAATCAATTGTAAAATTACAATTTTCAATAGATGGATATCTTAATAAATATAATTCGTCTAATTGATTTAACAATCAAGCGATTTTTACAGAATGAAAACTAACAAATAAACATTTACATTCATATTTTCTAATTGTGTGTGATACAGAAGTTTCAAACATAAATATAACTGAATATTTACAAGAGATTTGTAATAATATTATTCACTTATATAAATTCAAGTGGAAATATCATTTTGAAATCTTGATGTTTTTTGTATCTACGTCTATTTCTAATCTAGGAACGGCTGGAATGAGAAGCAAGTCAAGCCAAATAATCTCATTTTTTAATTTAGCCTGCTGATAATTATTATAAGATTTGTAAAAGAATAAAAATTGATCAGCTAATTTGTGACATGGTAATATTGAGTTAGTGAGGGTATATACAGCCCAAGGTGGTACCTAAATTTTGACGCCCCTATCTATCAAATATATTATTTTTTATATATACAAAAGGTCGAAACTATATAGATTTCGTTTTCTTTTTAAAAATATTTTATAAAAATGTATGTAGTTATTTTCGGAAAAATTATTTAAAGCTAAAAATGAAAAAACTATAATAAATACAAATTTCATAATTAAAATTAAGTAAAATAAAATTAAAACAAAATAAACTTTTGTACAAATACAGAAATGCAAGAAAATAATTTTAACATTATAATGCTACTTCTTTTGCTTCCATGTTAGCGAAATCCTCGAATACATCGATGAAGTGTATCTTCTCTATTAGCTGGTGTCCTATAGAGAGTAGGACAAGCTACTCACATTTGATATTAAATGTTTTTTGATTAATTTTGATAAAATCCTCTCACAAGTAGCTACACTAGCAACAATGGTGAGGATTTTCCCCATGAATATAAAAATATTTAATAGTGAATTACTGAGACTATAATTTTTAATATACTGCAAACTTCCATTGCACTTATAATTGTTTTATCTTGCTTAGCAGTTACAGCAATTATTCTTGCAATATTTGTCTCTATACAAAAAATTCCTCTTGATCAATATCATTAAGGTCATTATTTACAAGCACTCACATTTTTTATAGAAAGGATTCGCCGATGTAAGGAAAGCATATTGCTCAGTAAGAAAATAGAGCTGTCGAAATCTCAAAATTATTATAACGAGGAAAAAATTTCTTGCCTCAACTCCAATATCTTATAATTTTACACTAGTGTTGAGCTTACACAACATACATTACAAAACAATAATCAATCAGTCTCCAACAATCACCGAAACATAACAATAAACCCACCAAACATACACCAATTACAATCACAACGGCAAGAAATAACATCCTTCAACAAATTTGTAGAAAACAACCACAAATATCAATTAAAAAAACTGACATAAACATAAAAAACTCTCAATAATCATGATAACAGTGAACAATCAGAGCTAATAATTAGTAACTCTCAAATCAAATCAGAAAATCCAAAACAAACTACCAATTATATCAAATAATTATACCAAAAATATACTCAGATTATACCAAGCAGTCAAAAATACCAATTTCGCATGATCCTGTATAAAGATAACAATATTCTGGGTTTGCAAATTTTATTATAAACCTTATTGAATAACAATATTCTGTATTTGACAATACTATTATTGAATTATGTGATTGTGTAATTTGCATGTTTGTTTTGATTATGCGACTTTTACAATTTTATATTTACTTTGTGCATGCATTCGAATGTAATATTATTNNNTTATTACTTCTGTAAAAACCTTAAATTAACGTGTTCCTATGTAATTATATAAATTGTAATATTTAAACAACCAGTAATATTATAAACCTTTTTTAATTTAAAAATTAATAAAAATTGGCATAAAAATTTTATGAACCAAAAATATAGTTTAAAAAAACTTCTATTATTATAATTTTATTTTATCGGTAAAAAATTCTTCGAAATAAAAAAACTAAATAAATTTTAATTTTGTCGTCAATTTTTGTTAGAAAATATTTTTCGTTTTTTATTTTTAAGAAAAGAGATATAATACGTTTTAGTCGTTTCTCTATTTATAAGTACGAACTGGTCAGTCATTTTTGCTCACAATTTTAATGTTGATTTGTTCAACAATATAATTTCAGTCAACTATTATAGATAATTTGATTATCTAAATACAAGTCTTTGTTATTAATTGTCAATTATAATATAACTTCAAGTACGAATTTATTTTATTTGATAAGGTATTAAATATCAGTTATTTACAATTATATAACTTATATACATATGTCGTACAATACCTAAAATCATCATTACAAAATATTTCTGATCCGTTTAGGAAAAGTCATATTCCATAAGCGAAGTCAATTATTATTTTAATAATTAATCTAGCTTTAAATTAAGTCTATTTTCATCACGAGAATCCACTAAATTTATTGTTAGAGCCTTTATTCTGCTTTAATTCGTTTTTTAGTTCAAAATCGTTGTTCCATAATAATTCCCAGATCATTATCAATTTATTTTTTATATTTTATCGAATGAAGTACCAAGTCTTCCCTGTTATAAGAAAAACGTTTATAAAGCCTTGAGTTTCAATCGCATTTTTGTATATCTAATTCTATGGTTTTAGGATAGTGTTGTTTGTGATTAATTTCCCGAAGAAATTTGGGTAATGTATAGACAGTTTTTAATTCTCTATCTAATAGTATAAATTCAAGGCTGTATCTTTCAAAATAGAACTTGTTCATATTTTAAATCACTAATAGCGTTTTACCTCCCCGCCGACTAAAATAAAATTTCACAATTTTAATCTTAATCTTAGCGCAATTTCAATCTTATCAATACGAATTTGGTATCAATATCTGCGGTAACTGAAGCCTGCACGTCTTCAGTTTCCGCATATATTGATACCAAATTCATATTGATAAGATTAAAATTGCGCGCGCTGCTACCGAAAACCAGACAAATAAATGAAAAATGATTGGGTAATTGATTAAATAATCAAAGTAATGTTGGAGCTTTACCCTTTGTGGGTTGATGACTTATGTGATTAAATCTAGAGGGGTCAAACTTTATATGAAATTTAGTCTAGGGTCATTGATCTGGTAAAATCCCGCGATGAATTTGAATCTGGTATCCTCAAAAAATCCAGATCTTCGGAATGAAGCCGCTGACTCGTAACCCGAGTACAGACTCGCACTCCTTTGATTCGGGTCCGTTTACATGATACTCGCTTAATTTTCTAATGAAAATTAGCTTTTACAGTTATCCGCTAATAATTTTCCGTTACCATATAATTAATTATAATCTTGATAGCTATTTAACAATTCCGAAAAACAAAAGAATTTGTAAGTGAAAAATATATTATGATTTAAATTTCATTGGAGATACCACAATTTAATAGTTAACATAATTAACAAAACTAACGTAACCTGGATCCCGATCTGGAGCAAGCACACATTTCGATTGCGGATTTTTTAGATTGCAACCAACAATTTGAGGAGTCCATCATTATTGTTTCTTCTCGAGTCGGAAATCGCTTTATCATGAATTGATAAAAAATAATTACCTTTGTAAAACTTAAATTTTTTCCGATTAACTCAATATTTTTCTGGTTAAAAGTGTTATATTTTGTGAAATTTTCATCGGTATTTATACCGCTTTTTTCTACACCCCCGTTTATTCTATTGGTGAATATAAATTTTCGACACTTTTAGTGGCCAGATGGTCACATGCTTTCTTTTCATTGGCGGTTATTTTTGGACTTCGAAACTATTG
>MQRL01582294.1:0-12004 GCA_001938525.1 Dugesia japonica
CCCCCCCCCGAGGATGTTGCGGGTATCCCGTGAAAGAAAATCGAAAAGTATGAAACATCCACGAAATGATGTGAACAGAAAATGTGTTATGCAAATTTTTGAATGATGACTAAATATATATTGTGATTTGGGTTTATTAATTGATGGTCATTACACGATACGAAATGATCGAATAGCTTTGCCTACCTTCAAAGCTAAGAAAATAAGTTAACATTTATGTTTCGTTGTATTCCCTGCGTGTAGTGTCTTGTCAAACTGCCAAACGTTACTGTCGGTTTATTGAACCCTAGGGTAAATAGATCGTTGATTAGTATTATGTTAGGCAGCATTATTGTCAATATTACTGTCATCTGGGAACATAAACTCTTTGATTTAGAAATATTATACATTTTTCATTCGAAATATATGGTTTGTCTAAAACTATATTTAATAACATCTTTTATTTAGATGTCTATATGAATTTATATATATATATATATATATAAGGTGGTTAGGTAGAGACACGATCGAAAATGACGCAATCACCGTTCACGCTTCTTTATGTAAAAAACAATAATTGTGAATTTTCACACCTTTAAGTAAACAATTGATTTTTTTATTGTTTTTTTCATGTAAATAGTGAACTTTCTCAATTTAAATATTTCTTTCATACCTTAATATAAATAATGAATTTTCGCTCCTGAGATCTATATTTTTCACACCTAATCTGTTTTATGCATGGTTTAATGCGCCTTACAATATATAAAGATTGTTACCATAAAATGTTATTTTTATGTGTGATCTTTCACACATTAATGTAAATACTGAACGTTCACACATATTTTGTTCTGAGGTAAAACTAGTGATGAGCCTCAATAATTACATATACTTTTATTTGTGAACCTTCATGGTAATGTAACTGTCATCTTTATCACCCAAAATCTTTTCCATCACGGTGATATGCATCGTACACGTAATTTAAATGTTCATTATTTGGTTCTATTAAAAAATCCACGCGATCAAACTGTGATTGATTATGTTTCTCGTCAAGCATTTCCTCACAATAAAGGATTTTTATCTAATGTATTTCGCGATGTTACTACAAAACCACATGAATATTTATTTATTGATTTCATGCAACTATGTCCTGATGATAAACGAGTAAAAACCGATATTTTCAATTTGGAAGAAATAACAGTTTACAAACCATTGGTATAAAAAAATTAGTACTTTATAAAAAAAAAGAAATGAATCGATTTAAAAATGTTGTCATAAAGCAAAAGGATGGTGGTTGTGGTGGTAGTTGTGGTGGTGGTGGTAATGGTGGTGGTAATTTGAGAATATTTTCAGGAAGTATTCCATACTTTAAGGCAATTTTAAGGGTTTTATCAGATTCTCGATGGAAAATTATGCACTCTTTGCCGGAATTTGTAATGAATGATTTCATTAGTGTTTTGCAACAAATTGTTTTGGGTCGAGTAAATTTTGGTCATAAACGTGGAAAATATCGATTGAAAAAGTATCAAAAAGCTCTTGAAGATATGGCAAAAGCAATAAATTTGGTAGCAAAGAAACGAATACTTCAAAGACATTTTCCTTTTACGAAATAAAACAAGAAGAGTAACAAACAAGTTTATAATGGATTTGTTTGGGCTGCACTTTAACCGATTCTAAATTTGTTGGGTAAAGCGGCTGCAACAAATGCAGTTGGTGCTGCTACAGGATATGCTACAAAAAAAATTATTGATTCAATATAAACAATTTAGAGTCTTTTTGCTATTGCAATATAAATGTATGTTGCACCTTCTAATATTTCAGACATTTCATTAAGTATTCGTTGTTGTATTTCAGGCGATCAAGTTGATGGAACAACTATGGATCTGGTTGGATACGCCGGTATTTTAAAGCGTGCATTTGCTGCAAATGTTTCGGTAAAAGAGATGAAGAAATGTTTAGGTAATCAGTTGGCGTATAGTTTGAATAGACAAATGTGAAAACGGTTTCCAACATGCAAATATATTGTTGCTGGTGTTAATAGACTATGGCAAATAGACTTGACGGAAAAGATTCCATATGCATGCATAAATAATGAATATAGATATATTTTGACATATACTGATGTATTTAGTTGATTTGCTCGCGCGGTTCTAGTAAAACGGAAATCTGGTAAACATATATGTTGTTGGCTTTGACGGCAATATTCAAAGATGTTCATCCGAAAGCTATTCAAACCGATTTGGGTAAAGAGTTTTACAATACTTAGGTCAAATCATTACTGAAAAATATAGCATACTGCACATTTCAGTATTTTCTCAGTACAGGGCTGGTCTATTAAAGTGATTTAGTTGAACACTACGCACACGATAAAACAAGTTTTTTACGAAACAAGGTAACAAAAAATATGTTTTACCATAAATGATTTATGCATACAACCATTCTCAGTATAGAGGTATTGGAGGACGAAAACCTGAAGATGTTAAAGATGATGATGATTATACGCAGTATTTCATCAATAAAAACCATAACCAAAATATAAAATTGAACAACATGTACGGATTTCTCGAATTAGTACTTCACCATTCATTAAAAACTTTGATAATAATTGGAGGGATGAAGTCTTTCAAATCTCGAAAATCAACACGAGACAAACCTCAGTCTAGTAGGCAATATGTGATGAAGATGGAAATATTATTCAAGGCAAATTCTATGAGCAGGAATTGCAAGTGTTGCCGGAAAAACCAAGTATATATCAAATCAAATCAGTTCTTAATATAAACAATATAACCAAGATATAGTTAAATAGCATGGCTATTCAAAGCCTAAGTGGATTCAAGCATTTCAAATCCAATAATGAGTTTCAATATGGTTTTGCCAAGCAATAGTTTCCTGGAACTCGGCCTGATAATAATGCGAGCAAGTATTTGGTCAACTATGAGAATGCCATCAAATTAAAAGATAACCATTTTGAAGTTGCCATGACAGAATTTGTTTCAATTATTGTCCAAAGAATATACGGAAAGATTCAAAAATTGAATATAAAATAAGAGAAGTGATGGAAACTGAAGATCAATTTCAATTAAGTATTGTAGATGGTAGTATTCAATTTTATAATACCGTACCTATCAATAAATATAATTGGTATATACTTTCAGATAAAAAGAAAGTAATGTTAAAAACAGATTGCCAAGTTGAACTGGAGTTTAAATCGTTATCAGATGCAAAACACATTGGATTCAATTTAATCAATACAAAAAATAAGAAGCCATTAGTTTCAGTCATTAAATCTGATGATCAGTTAATTCTGGAAAATATTCCATCAATATCTTTAAAATTTAAGTTTAATAATACTGATGAAGGAAAGGGTAAAATAAAAGAAATTGAAGAAAATGTAAATGTTGAGGTTAAAAATGGAAAACCTGTTGTTTCTGGATTAAAAAATAAACAAATTGCAAAATCAGTATTAATGGTGAAAAGAAAGTAATTATCAAATCTGATTGTGATATGTAATTGTAGTTTAATTCATTGTTCGATGCTCGGTTACTGGGGTTTAATTCGCAAAAGACGAAAAACCAACCGATGGATTCAGTGATTGAATCAGATACTAAAATGTTGGATAATATCGCCAAAACTGATTCTAAATTAAAATTTACTGAAATCAAAACAAAAATAAATTATTTTGAATTTGAAAGTGATTGAATGGTTACGGGTCTGGATAATCTAATTACATCATTTATAAAATTGTGCCATAAAATATTGAAAGAATTTGTTATACATCCAAAATTTGGACTGGTCATGTTTAAATTACTTGATAATGTTTAATTTATATCATTTGATGAGAGTCTTTTGCTAATACTTGGTCTTTCTTCTGCGAAATTCTACAAGTCTACAGAAAAAGTAAAGGGTTTGCATGCACATGGTGGTATTAGACAACTATATATTTACTCATCAATAGTCGATTCCATCCTGGTTGGTCATATACGTGTTCCACTTTTGAGGAGTATATAGGTTGATAGTAGAAAGCATTCATTTAGTAATTTTGTACATGTAAGACTTGAAAATCTAATGTATTTACCTGTATCATCGTCGTCCATCAACAAAATTGAAGTGAACATACGTAATGATGTGGGAAGATTGATTGATTTTCCATAAAGATCAAAAACAAGTTTATCTCTACATAAACAATTTGATTATCATGTGATTCATTATTGAAATGGTTGATCAAGCTATTATATCAATGTATAGTCGTCAACAAATGGGTGGAGACTTGTCATATTTTATCGGTAAACAACAACAGCAAGGTGGTGAAATTTGACTGCATAGAATTGGACGTTTTGAAATTCCGATTTTGCAGAAATTTGTACTTCCAATTGCAAAGTCGGTGGAGCAAGCAAACTATTGATAATGTTCTAAACAAGAAACAGTCATTTAAAGAATCAATCAAGAACCAAGCAATGAATATGTTGCCGGATATGAAGGAAAATGCACTTAATGCATTAAAGAAAGTTGTTGATGGACTGCATTGCAGTGAATTAGTTAACGGGAAAATAGAATAACACCGAGTATAAACAAAAGACGACCATTAGTATGCTGGAAAACCTAAATTATCGCTTTTTGACCACAATATACCCCAGGTTGTTGTTGAAAGCTCTACATTTGAAGAAATATACCCAAAGGATTATATAACTGGATATGCTGGACAATAAATTGAATTCCATATTATTAATTCGGATAAGGATAACTTGGATTTGAATGATACGTTGCTCATTATTAAATTAAAAACGGTAAAACATGATGAAACGGATTTTGCATTAACTGAATCTACCAATATGATTCCTTCCAATTATTTGCTTCACACTCTATTCAAAGAAACATCATTAACACTAAATAATGTAAAGGTTGAAGATACAAATGATACGTATATGCAAAAGGCAGTAATTGAAGCAGCATTGAATTTTGAATCGGATACAAAAAACCTTTTTCTTGAAGCTACTGGTTATCATAAAGAGGATGATAAAAGAAAAGGTTGGATTAAAGTGTTTGCAAAGCTAACGCTCTGTGGTGCACTTCCTTTGGATTTCTTTGAACAACCAAAGTACTTGTTGCCGTGAGTCAATGTGACAATCAAATTGACGAGAAATGTGTGTTCAGTAATTTACAAATATACTAAAGACACTGCAGAAAAAGTTGAGATGAATGCACAACCATGCATTATAAAGTAAATTTAGTAGTGCGACGTGTTTGTGTTGATCAGTCAGTCAAGGATTGGAACATCAAAATGCAATTTACCCTTTCCAGAAAAGAAAAATCGTACATTTTACAATTCCAAAAGCCTCACATGGGGAATTGCTTTCCAATCATCAAAGCAAGCCAGTGGTGATTACGGTTCATTGTGTTCTACATTCTCAAATTTTGATGTAAAGTCGATATGTTTGTCGAGAAACGTTGATTATCGAGAAACATATTCTACTGACTTTGATACTGACTATACCGAGGCATATGTGTAATCGATTATTCGGAATATGAGTCTGTTAAATGTAGATTAAAACAATGGTATTATAATAAAAGAATTCTAAACATTCGTATACATTTTTCACCTTTGTGTTGGCTCCTGACTTTCGAGTTGATCAAACGCAATTACCAAACACCGGAAATCTCAAGTTGGATATGCGATTCCATAAAGCCTTGACGGAATCAAAGACCATGCATGCATATTAGGAAAATCAAATTACCAAAAAAATGGAGTAGTTGTTTAAACAATACATGTATATGCGTATTGCAAAGCATGAAGTATATATTGATCTTTATATAAAGAGAATTTATTAATTGATAGTACTTTTCAGATTAAAACTATACTGAAACGTGATTTAGACAGAAGGAGATTTAAAGGAGTGCATCCACTGGAACGATTACTGGACTTTATACAAAACGGATGCTATGTAATTAATATACATACCGCAAATTTGGATGGGAAGCATTGGATTTCTATTCATGTCAAACTAAATATTATTCGTGTATTTTAACCGATGGGTATGTTTTAACGTGTCAACTACAATCAAATCATGTATCAGAATCCATTGACATTTCTATGTATGCAATATTGTATTGAATGGCTCAAAAGCCAGTATAAACAATGTTAATGTGATTATCTATAAAATTTAAAATGTCTTTTAAAATGTGTTTTTATTGATTATGAAACCTTTCAGGATAATAATGGTGACTATTTAATTAAAGAATTATGTATGTGGATAACATCTTTCAACTGTTTTATTACATGCTTGCCATGGCGGAATCAATGGGTAGTTTATCAAAATATGCTCAAACAGCTATTGAGTACTTACAGCTCTGGCATCATGATCTCAGGTGGATTGATGGAGATTTTAAATTTGATACAATTAAAATTCTCAATGACTTGCAGGCAATTCCTTATGATGCATTATTTTACGTGAATGATCAAGTAAATGGAAAGAAAATCAATACTCTCAAATACTTTTTCCGAGTCTTCGAATTATCAATAATAACTCAAATAAGCATCTCCAATTATGCATACCAGATAATATTTTCTGTCCATATTTTATTCATGGAGATTATTGTTCATATAAAAAATGTTTAAAGCTTTGTGTACATTACCTGTCATCATGTAAAAAAAGTTTTTTATGTATTTTTTATATTAATTATAATATAATTTATAATAATAATGATAATAATAATATTAGAATATTAAGATTCATCAATAAGGCCATGCTTGAAGTGTGAAACATGAAGGTTCACAAATAAAAATATATGTGATTATTGAAGCTCATCACTAGTTTTAACTCAGAACAGAATAGGTGTGAACGTTTAATATTTACATTAATGTGTAAAAGATTACACATAAAAAACATTTTATGATAACAATCTTTTAATATTGCGATGCGCATTACACCACGCATAAAACAGATTAGATGTGAAAAATCTAGATCTCAGGAGCGAAAATTCATTATTTACATTAAGGTATGAAAAAAATATTTAAATTGAGAAAGTTCATTAATAATACGTATGGAAACATGAGAAGGAATTGAGATCATGCTTATACAATTGAAAAAAGGGAAAAAATTGTACATGGAGAGAAAATAAAAGATACTGCTATAAAGAAGTATAAAATTTTGTCACCCTTTGAATACTAAAATGGCGAAGTTCGGACCGTAGTTGAGATTGTCAGATTGTTGAATTATGTATCACCACAATTAGCAATATTGTTATTTATAGTAAAAATATGATATATAATAATATAAATGGAATAAAAGAAGATAAAAGTATAGATCAGCAATATGATTTAAAATACAATGTTTCCAAGTTTGTTAAGAAAGGAATAATTGAAAACAAACCAAATATGATAATGATATAAGCAAAGATGCTGGCAATGAAACATTGATGATAGAAGAAGTAAAGCAGCAAAGTATGAATTATGAAAATATGGAAGGTAAATCACGTGTAACGGTTAAGATTTAGGGGAAATGAATTGACTGTTTGTTTGGTACTGCCACAAGAGTTAATGTAAGAAGCTTGAATATTTTTGAAAGATTAAAATAAGTCAATATAAATAAAATGTGAACATAATTTGAGACGTAGCAATTATTTTCCACTAAAAATTCTAGGCACGATGAAGATAGAAGTGTAATTTGAAAGTTAAAGTGAGAAAGTTAAGTTTTTTTGACGAGACAGATAAAACTAAAACTAATAGGACTAATAGAACTACAGAAACAGTTTGGATTTGGACTATCGAGAGTGATTGAGAATAATGATATGTAACTGGGTAATATAAAAGCGAGATATTAACGCTTTTTTATTTATTGGAAACTGTTCAAAGCAGACTTTTTGTAGATGATGTGAAAAAGTTTCCGAATTGCATTATTCAGATTTCTAATAACAAACGTAGCTGCTCAGGGTCATATCATGGACTTCAATATCTAATTATGTTGTTCAAGATAATAATATTGAAAATTGATTTGTCTCAAATATTTGATTTGCTGCGTTGGTAATTATTTAATTTCTTTTTAACATCCTATTACAAATTCAGTAAAGAATTTACTATAACTATATTCGTAATTACTGTTTAAAAATAATACCAAGATTACTATCAATGATATTTTGGCTGGTTCTAGAACAACCACTCCCCGGAAAATTTCTTTACGGACAATATCTCCTCAGGGCAATTTCCCCCCGAACAATATCCTGAAAATCATTTAATTATATTATTTCTTTTCAATTCCAAGTTATAATTATTTCAAATAATTATTTATGATATTAAAACCCAAAAAAAATTATATATTATTAATTAAATATTTAAATATTATTTTTAAATATTATTAATTAACAAAAAACTTGCAAAATCTTATTGTTTTAAATTTATTTTTTTTAAATAGTTTACTTGTAAGTTTACTTTTTTATATTTTACTTTCCTCAAAATTTTAATTATTTTGTCTGGTGAAAATTGTCCTAGACTCATTTTGCTTATTAAATTTGCTAATAAAATTTTTTTTCGGTTTTAATAACATAAATAATTATTTGAAATAATTATAACTTGGAATTAAAAATTTTCGGGGTGAAATTGTCCAGGTGGAAATTATCCTGGGGGATATTGTCCTGATACTCTTTTGGCTAGAGATCTTAGATTAAAAAACCAATAAATATGTATCAATAATTTGTATCATTATGCAATAAGAATATTCAAAATTTTAAATATAATTTATGAGTGTAAAGATTATTTTAATGTGTGATAAACTCTTAAGAAGTAATCAGACCAATCCATTTTTCGAAGAAACTCATAAATTTCGTAGAGAAATGGATTGTATATAATTATTTTAAACCAAAAATATCGTGATTCATGCCCAGTGAGCCATCTCAAGCAACATCAAATACTGAAACTCATCAAAGGTTATATTGTCAATATGGTATGGTTATAAGGTAATTGCATATTTTTAACAGTTACCAGTAAACATCTAAAATAGAAAAAAATATTTACTGACAGCAATTAAACAAAAAAAGGATTTTTTGTACAAAATTAGTATATTATGAAAGCGTTGTTAGTAACACACAATATTGTCAGTCATAAGAGATTTCTTAAGACCCTTAAAAGTTTCGTTTAATTCATCCTTTCATTCTAATTTTTAATGTTTGGTGGACAAACAACTATTCTAGGATCCTTGATTTTCTTGCGTAATTTTCTATAAACATCCTGTAGTAATAACATATTCCTAAGAAACCTCACATAGTTAGATTTGTCAAATGTTTTTATTGCTTCTATTTTAGACAGATAATTTCTAATGTGATCAAGAAATTTAATTTTGCTTTGAAGAAACTGACACTTTTCTGGAATAATTCTTAAATCAGCCTTCATTATTTCCGTCGTTACTGTATCAATTGCTTCATATATGTGATCTTTATTGTTTGTAAATATCAGAATTTTATGTAGATATACCATAGCTTCATTAATAGAAAAGGTTTTTTATCTTGATTCTCCAACAGTAGCAATCGAGATATTTAAAAAGAGAAAATAAAAATTGGAAACAAATTGAACTTTTACTATAAATTTAAAAGTTATAAGACAAAAAATATTACAAAGTTTTTAAAATACCCTGCAAATGAAAATATATATAATTTACTTTTGCAACACGATTGCAGCACGAATGTAACACGTCTACAATACGTTTGTTTCATAAAATAACGTGCTCACATTAATAAAGCCTGCTCAAACTTTGAAAAGTATAAAGCATTGCCTGAACATTCAAAATATTAGGACTATTCAAATATTAATCTATCAACATCTTTGTTCAATTCCACCATGATTTTAAAAAATTCAAAAAAACCACACACCTAGGAAAATATAAACTTACCTTTTTCCTATCAACTCAACCATTTTCTTTCAACCAAAAATAATATCAATTCAAAAATACATTTCTTCTATATATACTATTTACAAACCTTTACACTTTATCTACCGAAAATAAATCAATAATTAATCAAAGTAAACGAACATCAATAACATTACTTCTCCAACAACACCAGATTCATCAAAATCTAACAATTACACCCAACACCAGATATAGTTTAAGAGAAATGCACGATAACTCATTGCCCTGGTTCAGGGCGCAAACAGGTTCATCATCTTCTTATGCATTTCACACCATAAGTCATTTAAACCTTGTATAAGTCGAATCCGTGGTCCATCTCAAAAATATCATTAAAACTTCAAAAAAGTGAAAATCAAACGCACACACACACCACATTTGACTTTAATTTCGTTTTTTACCATAACTTTCATCACATCAAACACACCACCATAAAAACAACATCATAACGTGCACACACACAACCATAACACCAATATCTACCAACAACACTATATCTAAAAAAATGTTTTAAAAAAATCAAAAAAAATTTAAACCATTTAAAAATTAATAAAAATCAACATCTCAACAACTGAAAGAAATGACAATAATCGAAAATTTTAATATCTAAAAAACAACAATTTAATTTGATCGAAGCCTCTACTTTATTTCAATGTAAAATTCAACCATTAATTAAAACAGAAAATATTAAAAAATTTGATCCGATCAAAAATCTGATCATTTCCAAAATCAATAAATCCACGATAACCCATACCAGATTCATATTCAAGTGCAATGTGTTTTCTCTCGGGTGGTAGAAGTTGTACAGTGCGTTCACATCTACATACTCAAATCCCAATGAACACTTCTCTTAACAGAAGTTAATAACAAAAAATACATAAATTAATTTTATAACCGATGAATTAATGCTTTGCATTGTTTCTACTATAAATATATTACATGAAAAAGAATACTCAATAATAAATCATTTTATTTAATTCGTAAATTAGACACCTTTTAAAGATTAATTACAAGTTTTCATTGCTTATTATTTCATTTATTGTTTTAATTAAATGGTCTCAATACATATTTTAATTAAATTAAACAAAACACAACTTATCGCCAAATTATTATTGGTTAACCAATTTTATTTGTTGAATAATTAAATTTAAATTCTTTTCATCATACACAATCAGTTTGCAATGAGATTTTTTCTAAATTTTATTTACGCTTTTTTATTTATCGGAAAATGTTCAACACAGATAGTTACATTTGCGTATGATGTGAAAAGGTTTCCGAATTGTATCATTCCAATTTACAACAACAAACGTAACTGCACAACGCCATTACAATGGGCTTTGATATCTAATTATTATGTTCCGGGTAATAATATTGAAAAGGTTTATTCCACAAATGCGGACTATTGTAAAATCAAATGCATAGCAGATTTGAATTGTTTTGGTTTTGACTTTTACCAAACAAACGAGTGTTACTTAAATAAATATGTAGTTTCTTTAAGTTATGATGATTCCTTTGAGAATTACTATTTGATTTGCTGTGCCGGTAATTATTATTTTTTTTTAAAATTATTTTACAAATTCTGAAGAAAATAACTTTTTAATCATTAATAAGTGTAAAAAATTAATTATTGAAAATAGATACCATGGGAGTTAAAGATTAATGTAATAGTAAATAAATAAATAGTAAATGATATGTTTTGTATTGTATATTTTTTTTTGTTTAAAATAGTTTAAAATATAATTTTTCAGATGTTTTAACTTTTTAAATTGTTTTAATTTTGACTTTTCTAAAAATAAATTGTTTTTTAAAAATCGATTATTTACTCTACATTCTAAAGAATTTACATTATTTATTATTTTAATAATTTTAAAATTGTATATTTAAATTAAAACAAAAATTTTATTAAATTAAAATCTTTGATCGAATAGTTGTTTTGTTTTTTTCTATTTCTTTTTTCATTTTCGCTTATTCTCTTCTTCAGAAATTTGGATAACTAACAAAAAAGTAATAAAAAGAAACAAAACAATATTTTGATCGAAGCTTTTAATTTAATGAAATTTAAAAATTGGTTAAATCAAACAAATATTCTCGCAATAATTGAGATTGTTAATCATTAAATGAACTGAATTAAATTAAAT
>MQRL01582560.1:0-12146 GCA_001938525.1 Dugesia japonica
ATCCTATTACGTAAAATTTCACCGATGAAATTAATTTCATGACATAATTTGTGTGCAAATAATTTTTCCTAACTAAATACACAGGAAAAAAGTAGCCTCTCTTACGTAATAATCTCGCTACAAGATTAATTACATTATGAAATGCACACAAATGCGTGCCACCGCCTATTTACATTAGAAAAATACAACCTCAGTTATGTAATAATCCGATTACGTATAGGGGTGGGGGGGTACTGCATGTGTGCAGAGGTTCTCCGCTACTATCCATCTACTTTCTATTAATATTTTATTTTTATTGCATTTGAATTTTATATTTTGGTTGTCAGAAATTCAACAATAATCTAGAATTAGACTCTAATTGTAAAATGGAAACCTTAATCTTTTTTATATAGGCTGTTGTATATAAATTATTCAGTAGATAAATATAAAGTTTTATAATTACAATTATTGTGAGAATAATTGATGGACAATTAACGTTTGATCGCATTTGAAATTTCATTAAAATAAGAAAAAGCTTTGATCAAAATAAAATGTATTTGAAAAAAGGTTCAAATTTTTGACAATAGTCTTCTTCAGGAACATGATGGCTTCTTGATATATTCAATACAATAGATCTTTGTTACTCAAATCTTTAAATTTTATCGAAATTTTATAGGTTTATTTTTTTTTATTTTAATTATGGATTTTAACTTTTATTTTTAAATCAACTCAAAAAATTTCAAAATTTTTTTTTAATTAATATAGAAAAGTCTTTTAGATATTTTAGATATTTAAATATATTATACTTTGAATTTTTTAATTTTAAATTTTTGTATTTTTTTTTTGAAAATTTTTAAAAATTTTAATTTGTATTTTTTTATATATAATTCGTTATTTTAAATAAATGTTATTTTTTTAAAATTTTTTTTAAAATTCATTCAAAAATGAACTAATTTCACACAAAATTATAAAATTAATTTTTTTGAACTAAAAAAATTTTAAAAGTTTCTTTCAAATTCGTATTAGGACAACTAATTAATATATTTAATTAATAGTATATTTAATTAATATTATTTCGTTTTTTATATATTTTATACATAAATATATTTATTTTGAACATATTATTTATAGATATTGATATAAACTTTTTTTTTAATCAAAAATATTTTTTCAAATATTATAATTGTTGAACACTACATTAATCTGAGGTTTATCTTCTTTAATTAATATTTATTCATGTTACAAAAAATAATACCGTTCTTCTTATTAACTTTGACAAATAAGCATTATCAGTAAAAAATAATAATAAATAAATAAATAATTAAATTTCAAAGTTGTTTTTTAATCTTATAAAGTCATAAATATGTTTAGCTAAATGTCTTAAACACCATGTCAGTTGTGTTCTGATCTTGTTTATAAATACAAGTGTAATATCATATATATTGAAGATACTTCTTTCTACAAAAATCGAGGAGTAAATTAGTTTTTAATATTTGTTGAAGAGACTACATAATTGATTATACAATATTAAGAAGTTTTAAATGGTTTAAAACATTTACTACTGTAAAGAGATGAATATTTTGTAGAAAGATGCTGCAGTAAAATATAGTTTGAAATTACCTTTAAAAATATTCATTAAAAAATTGTCAGCATATTTTATTAATTCAAAAAATTTTAAGTAAAAAAATTTATTTTTCAAATAATTATTTTCTCATATAAAAAATTACCATTAATTTTAGTCCAGGTTTTTTCAAGTATTGTTCTATTGTCAATATCAGCTACGCAAAATCATTAACAATTTACTAAGATTAAATCAGATACTTTGAGGTTCTGTTCGATGCACTGATATCGGCGGGACTTCCGACTTGGTTTCTTTAAAGTAGTAAAACAAAGAGCAAAAATTAATTAATAAATTAATTTTAATATATATATATATATATATATATATATATTCTGACTTCTAAATCAGTTAACAAGTTATTTCATTAAAAAACATCTTAAATGTATTTTTAGATGAGTTTGAAGTACTAATCGAAGAATTTTATTTACAACTTGGTTCCATTAAAGATTTATTCACAAAACAAAAACTATAACCTTCATTATATGTTTATTCAAACAAATTAAGACGGAAATCTTAATAATTTAATTTATTAAAAATTTAAAATAAAATACTCATTCCATCATATAAATTAAGTAAATTTATCAATCAGTTTAAAATAAGTAAACAAAAATTATTTATATAAATATTTAAACTCATTCTTAATTTTTATCTAAAAATTTAATATTCCTTATTTACATTTTTAACAATTTAATTTCTTACCAATTTTAAATTTTATTTATTTTTAAAAACATAATTTAAGAAAAACATTTTCAATCAAAACATACAAATTTCAATCCGCTTTTCAAAACATTCTCACAACTATAGTATACAAGATTTAGTTTATAGTTAAAAAGTGATCCCATTCAATAATACAGTAATTTGATTGGATAAAGAAATTCTAAGTTGTATTTCTTTTCACTTTTAACTTAATATAATTATATAAATACACCTAATTCTGTTTTTATGTGAATATCATTTAAAACGGTGCAAAAAAATCATTACCTTCCTGTTTTGCGTGACTTGATTTGATTTACCGCAATGAGTATTTTGAATAGTCTCAAAATCAAGTTTGTGTAACGAAGAAAAATAGCAAATATAAAGTTATAATTAATTGAAAAGAGTGATAGGTTCTTATGAAAATTTTCAAAATTAAATTTATCATTAATTATCAAATCTATTTCAAATATTTTCTAAATCATACAAACCGAAACTACAAAAGTCAACAAAAAAAGAAATTTTCAATAATTACGATGACAGCTTCTTTTTCATTTTATAAAGTTATAAAAATAAAAAAAATAACAAATTGTTTGTGTGTGTGTTTGTATGTTTATATTCCATCAAAATTGGAATATCTTTACTTTATCAAACGAAAATTAAAAGCTAGAAATATTTTTTTTTATTATAATGAAAATGGAAACAATGAATAATAATAATGGAATGTTGTTTTTAACTGAAAAAATAATTATTCTATTAAAGATTATTCATGTTGTACAAAACCGAACACTTTGAAAGTTTATCATAATAATTAATGAAAATTAGTTGAAATAAATTAAATAATTTAAAATCGAACTAACCAACAATGTATGAGTGGCCTGAAAATGTTTAATGAAAATGATTTATTCAATTCATTTAATAAATATAATAAATTATAGGTTTATAGAGGGATAATTTTTCAACTTTAATTAACTAAATTTATTAACAAATAAAAATAGATTAAAACTATTTTTAATTATCAAAGGTATTCGTTTATGATAATCTGATATATAAACATTTATCTTTGAAATTATGCGTATTAAATATACATATACTTACTCCATCCCAATAAAAATTGGATTTAATAAATTTAATTTTAATTTAGATACATTGTTTTATTTCTAATTGACAATTGTTTTAATTAACTATTTAGTTTAAATATTTTGGAAAACTTGAATTTTAAAATGGAAAATATTTACGAAGACCAAAAAGTTTTGTTTCTATTATATTATGAACTAAAACTCTTATCAATTACCAAAATTTTCCAATAAATTTACAACAACGAATGGTGCTTCAAGCACACAACTTTTAATTCTCACTATTAACAAAGGTTTTGCAATCAAACCCNTTATTATTGATTTTTACTTTTTAAAATTGTATTTGCTATAATATATACATTTTAAATTTACATTAATAATTTTATTTACATTTTCATTCTACATGATATGTCTTTTTATTTGAGCTTTTGTGGTTAAAATTCCTAGCTTTATTTTGTTTTGTTTTATTAACTTTTTTATTTATTATTTCTCAATTACTTCAAAATGAAGAAATAAAATTGATTTCCCGCAGGTTTATAAAAAATAAATTCTTAAATAGGAAATGGAAAAGGTGGGACCGGAATACGGTTCTATCAAAGAATTATGTAAATAAAAATTAAGCCAGAAAATTGCGGGACATGTTTTTTGAACTTTACACATTTGATAGGATAGTTCTGGAATGAAATCATACCTATAGTCTTCAACAAGGTGTATTGGTGAGAAAACCATTTCATCAAAGATAATAATGCTCGTCAACATGTTGGTAAAAGCAACATGCAAAAATTAAACGATTTTGATGACAGTCTAACTTGAACAGTCGCTGTTTTTGAACCAGCCCGTTCAATCTCGTGAGTTAAACATCACAGATCTTGGATGGTTTCATTCCTTGAATAAGCGATGGCAAAAATTTATGTTTAAAAAAATTTAAGTGGACAACTTTACAAGCTAAACTTTGGTCTACTAAGGAAGAAACAATAACTTCTCTCTTCGAGACAAAATTTTGATTCGTTGACCAGATAATTGCTTCAAGAGGAGCGGCTTTCAATGTTACTCATAAATTATTAATATTCACATTTTATCTCGTATATATTTGTAAAATACAAATTTTCTTTTTTTTTAATTTTTATTGCGAATATATATATATATATATATATATATATATATATAATTAATGAAATAACATTTACAGAATTGAATTGAATTTTCAAAGTTTTTTGATTTTTAATAAGATTTTGATTAATTTATTTGTAAATCATAACTTATTCATGTTTTAACTCTTTTTTAGTCGCAATATTTCGCCATACATCATTGGTTTCAATGTATCTAATAAATACATGAATTAAATAAATCATTCCTATATGAAAAAGGCTTGATTTTCATGAATAAATTCAAAATAAAATAGTTAAATATAATTTTCACGGAATTTACTCAAAAATAATTTGTTATAAACAATTTCATCATGCTCCACACTGGTATTTTATTCAGCGTGTTTTTCTATTCGAACGTATTAAATAAAACATTATTTTCATATGCAAATACCACTATGATGAAGAAGTAATAAATAAATCATTTACAAATTAATTTTGCTATATTTCTGTCAATGGTCGCAATGTATATATAAGATTTGAAACACGACTAACTACACGTTTGTATTGCAATATGAACGGCTACCTCTACCAAAATTGTAAAGATCTAGCACAACTTAAATAGTGCTAGCATAATTGGTGTCCAGCCACAATGCATTTTTGGCGCCCCCCCCCGCAGAATATTCAAAATAATGTGGTAATATAATATATAGCAGCAGTTTCTAAACTTTATCGGCCGTCAAAAACTATTAAATTCTTCTTTGAACGCAGAAAATCTTGTTTGTCTTGGTGACCCTTTGAGAGTAGCGCCCAGAGAATGATAGACACCGATCTCTTCTGAACTTAAAACAATAATCACATGTATTTGTTAGATACGCTGCAACTAACGGAGGATTACTGAAAATTAAACAGAAACCAGGAAAATAAAGTCGTTGATTAAATGTTCAAAGTAAAAGTAATCAAATTAAATAAATAAATGACAACAATAAAAACGAAATTTAAACAATGAATGTTAAGATTGCAGTATTTATTATAAAGTATTTCTTTGAAATAAAAGTAATAACTTATACCTAATTTAGACTCAGTTCTAATATCATTGGAAGTCAAACTTTTTGCAGCTATTGAAATATTGATAAGTATGTTAAATTAAAACATTAAATATATTTACATAATTTTCTAAAGATTCCTGTTGATTCTTTTTCATGATATCCCGGTACATTAAGCACATCTAGATATAAAAACAATAATCTTTTTTTTAATCAAATAATAATTTTCAAATTGTGAGTTTTTTTGTTTTCTATTTACTAGGTCGTTCAATATTTCGACATCGCCTTCATCACGAAAGATTGTTTAATTTACTGTAGCTATAAAATCCCAAATATTAACACAATTCGAATAAATTCGATTTAAATGAAATCTTTTTGGTAAAGAGATTACAGGATTATAAAAACATATAAATGTTTAACGTAAATTTGTGCGATTAATTATTATTAATAATAATAATATTAATAATAATAAAGTAATATTAATATTATTATTAAGTAAACAATAATAATAATAATATTAATATTACATAATTATTATTTATTAGGAGAGTTTGGAAAACTCCTCGAATCATTAACTTCAGAATTCAATTCCATAAAATGTATTTCAAATACAAACTATAACATCATTATTTGGTTAAACAAACAAATTAAAATCCATGCTTCAATTGGGAATTATTTTCTAATCAATTTAAAATTTTAAATTAAAACTTTATTTAAAATACTTCGAACATTTAAGCAAATAATTATCTGTTATCAAAATTTTATTTAATTTTTACTTCTACAAATTTCTAAACAAAACATCATTCGCTACTAAAATATTTAATTTTACAAATTTTTAAACTATATAAATATTTTTATAAAAAAAATATTTGAATTAATCTTTAACTACACATAATTTTCGTACCAAAAACTTAATTTAATTTATTTTAATTTCTTGATTAATTTGTGTTTTACAATTTATCAAATAAGAGATTTTTTAAAAATTATTAATAACCAATCAAAGCATAAAATTTTCAACTCGCTTCAAAACCACTCACAATATTATTATTATGAAACGTAATGCACAACAATAATTGTGTCATACCATAAAATACATTTCTAAATAAAAATTGAATAATATTCATTAAGGGTCTACCGATATGCATTTTTGCCGATATTGCCGATATGAGTATCTGTTAGGACAAAAACCAGTGGTCATATTCGATGACTTTTCAGAATTGCATCTAAGCATCATAAAAAGCATTCTAATCCTAATATTGGTATCGCTATACCAATATTTATAAATCAAAATGATATTTTTTTCTGAATTTTTTTGTGAAAATGTTACTTATTATGAAATATCGGTGACGTCAATATCGGGACCTATACATGCTACCGATACCGATATTTCCGAAACCCTGATATTGGTACTGATATATCGGTAGACCACTAATATTTATTAGGTTGGCAACTAAGTCAGTACGAATTTATAACAATAAAATGAAAAACAACTTTTTGAGACACTACAATTTTTTTATTAAACAATATAATGTGTATTATTTTCAATGATCTGTTGCCATTTCTCATGCAACATCATAACGCCGCGTTCTAAATATTCTTGGACTCTTTATGAAAATTACTCAATCAAATGTAATTTGATGTCATCGTCAGAAATGAAACTTTACCATCCAGGATATTTTCCTAATACCAAAATAAATGATAATCGGACTATGTAAAGTCAGAACTTTTGGGTAGATTAGTAAAAACATCCCAATCAAGCTGCCATATAATTCATCAAGTGAGCGAAAATATATTTGTGCTTGAACAATCCATTGTTAAACTGCATCAAACCCAATATTATTAAAAAAATCCATTGATTAGAAATTTTATTAGCATGACATTATCATTTATCAAACCATGAAAAATTTTTTATATTTGATTTACAAAAAAAAACATTTAAAATATCATTCATAAAAATGTGCAACCCAATATAACATATATTGAAAATATATATTAATATTAAATATCATTAAAACAAACTTGGACAATATGGACCGAAGGAATCTAAAAAATAATTAAAAATAAAACAAAGTTTTCTTTTTTTAAGTTTCTTTTCTTAATTATTAATGCTATAATTTATTTTATTAAATAAGTTTAAATTATGCTATTAAAAATAAATTTTCAGCACTATTTGTCGTTCCGGAGTCGAAAAAAGAATAAAAATCGAACTATTAACGATTTAAAACAAAGTTTAAATTATAATTAATTCAGTATGAACTAGAAAATATATTTTAATTACTCGGATTTTTCATTACAAACTGCGGCTTAATAAAGGTGGATATGTATTTTAGAGCTGGGATTATAAAGAAAGATCAGGATACTTTTCTATATCCCTAAAAGCTGCAAACTTTTGTAATTCGGACTTCATACGTATTTTTATGTATAAAGCCGCGTGTTAACAGAAAAATAGAGTATGACATCATCTTTTATCTAATAAATAAAGCACAAATGAAAAATAAATATATCTAAAAATCATAAAAGAAATATAACTTTAAAACATTATAATTACAATTATTGTGAGAATAATTGTTGGACTTAACTATTGATCGCATTTGACATTTCATTAAAATAAAGTAATAATTAATTATTAATTAGTAATTTATTTACTTTGTTGTATTTATTGAGTCTAATAGGTTTATTAGGTATTATTAAATGTAAAAGTCAATAAGATCCTAAAAGAATTATAGAAACACAATGAAATACTATAGAAATCCTATAAAAAATTTAGAAACGCTATACATATCATATTAAACTCTATAAAACACTACAGATCTCACAGGAATATATTTAGAAACATTATAAAACTTTATAGTATCCAACAGAAACCAGATAAACCTCTATAGAAATTTAAAGAAAATACAAAAGATATCTTAAAAATCTAAAAGAATGTCTAATAAATGTCCGAGATCAATGAAAATAGTTCATTCATCCGAAAATTCAGGATAATAATGATCATGTTTGTCATTCAAACGCTTCACAGAATAAGTGAAAACCTGTAAATCATACCGTGAATAGACATGTAGATAAAAGAAAGGAAAGACAAAATATCGAATGTTGGTTATGTCATAAGATCGGTCTTACTTAAGTAAATTGTCCGACAAAACAGGATATATAAGTTGAGATTGTCCAAATAAAAAAACCAACAAAATGTTTTGATTGTTGAAAGGTTGGCCATTATAGAAAGTTATGTCAAGAAGTGAGGTGTAAACGATGAAGTAATAGTGGACACAGCTTAGAAAAGTGCTACATAAATTTGAAAATGAAAAGAACAAGTGAGAAATTTATATCAAGAAACCGATATAATTGAGTACATGCGATTGAAGATGAAAATGTCAATTCAAACGATATATATCAGGAAGTGTATGAAAGTGATTCCAAAACACAGTCCCAAAAGGGCAGGGCTCCACCAATTGAAAAATGAGTTGGAGTCATCCATTTTTAAATAAAATTATTGATTATGCTCAAATGTTCAAAAAGCGGGATGATATCGCGAAAGTTACAGAAAAAGTATACAGGTTCTTAAAGAGAGTAAATTTTGCGGATGACAGAAAAGTAGAACGGGATGGAACAGTTGAAGCAGAACAGAAAACAATTATTTTGTACCATAAATTGCAAGGCAGATCAAAATTACAGTATCGATTCAAGGAAATGAAGTTAAATGTCTGTTAGATAAAGGGGCTAGAATTACCGTTATAAGTTTGAGTTGTTTTAATAAATTATGAGAAATAAATGAAATTTTAGAAATGAGTGATGAAAGATTGCGTTGTGCAAATAATAGTACACTGAAAATTGTTGGAAAAGTTAGAACTGAAGTGATACTTGATGAGGTTTGCAAAGAGGTAACTTTCTTAGTTGCTGAAAGATTGACACTAGATCTGATAGGAGAAATAGATATGCAGAGGATTTTTGGATACCAGCTTATGCGAAAGGTAGATACCAAAACGAATGAAAAAGTCTAAAATTACATTTGCAATATTGAAGCGAACTTTGGAAGAAAAATTAAAAAAAGGAGAGCCATTTAAATATTTTGAAGATTGAAGACGATAAACGGTTATTAAAAATCATCGGAAGTAAAGAAGATGCTTTTATGATAGATAAATGGGATGTAGGACGCACAAATCTGACAAGACACAGAATAATCACAAGTGGTCAACCAATCATTGGAAAACCGTACAGGCAACCAATGAACTTAAAAGCTATTCAAAACCTTTTCGAAAATAATATTATCCGGAAAAGCAACTCTCTACGGAATACCCCACTGATTTGAGTTTGGAAAAAGAAAAGAAGGACATACAAATATGTTTGGATTTTAGACAATTAAATGAAGTAATGAAAAGACAAGCCTTTCCGATGCTTAATGTTGATGAAACGCTTAACAAGTTAGATGTTGCGAAACATTTAAATTTAATAGGTTTGGGAAATGCAAACTATCAGGTAGAGCTCAAAGAAGAATCTCAAGAAAAAACGGCGTTTTCAAAGAAGCACGGACAATATTGTTTTAATAGAATGCCATTTGGCATCGTAACGGCGCCAGAAACATTTCAAGAGATGATGAGAAAAGTTGTTGGCGGAATAATTTGTTTATCTTGATGACATTCTGATATTTACAAACAATAAAAATCAACAATATGAAGTAACTGAAAAAATATTGACGGAAATAATAACCTCTGGTCTAAAACTTCTTTGATGGTCTGAAGAAATCTATAATGACTGCATCAATATTGTGTTTTCCATAGAACTTATATTAGATACAGATGCCAGTTTTGATACAATTGGTGTAGTATTGTAACAGAGAGATAAGGAAGGAAGAAAAAGAGTTGTTATCTTTGGATCACACTCAATGACGAATTATGAAAAGAGATATTGCATCACACAAAATGAGTTATTGTCCGTTTATTATTTCTGCATGCATTTCAAACATGCGGTTTTATTCTTAGAACATACCATAAAGCTTTAACGTTTATGATGACGACAAAGAAACCAATTATGTCCCAATTCCAGATATGGATTAATTATTTGAGTAGTCTATACATGGTTTGGAATATTGAAAATGAATTTAACATGGTACTGTAAATATGTTATCTAGACCGAGATGTGTGGTATGTGTGCAATGTCAAATTTTACATGAAGTTGCCAAGAAAGAAAAGATTTTTAACGAGAATGCTGAACATAATTTAAAAGGAAATAAAAGGAGCAATTAAACATTTCTGAAGAAACAGATTTAATCAAGAAAATAACAATTTCGGATGACAAAATACATGAGACAATAAGAAAAATACACCAATTATTGTGTCATTCAGAAGTTGAAAAGGTGTACGAATATATGAGAAACAAATACATTGCAAAGAATTTGTGGAGCCAAATACAGAAGATAGTTCATAGTTTGTTAAATTTGTCAGAAGATCAAAGTAATGACAACATTAACTAAAAAGAACACAAAGAGATTAGAAGCTACAAATTTGTTTGAAGTCATATTTACTGATATATATGGGCCAATGCAGGAAACAAGTGGACGAAAAAAATACATTCTTTGAAATAATCGGATAGTGAAGTAAATATCTGGTTCTTATACCATTGCCTAGACAAGACGATGAAACCATACGAAAAGCTATTTTTGAGCAGGGGATTTTGATATTTGGATGTTTGAGAGGGATAAGACTAGATTGTGAAAAAGCTTTTGAATCCAGAGTTATAAGAGAGTTTGCACTAAAGCTAGATATTAAACTTTGCTTTTTGAGTCATAATGCAAACGAACAAATTGAAAGACAGTTCAAGACAATTCAAGAATTGATTATTGCAACACTTTAGGAAAGAAAGACAAGAAATCGGGCAGATCTTTTACTGGAAATAGAATTAACAATGAACGCAACAAAGTAGAAGACAACTTTAAAGATCCCTGATGAGATCATATTTAAAAAGAAAATTAGAAGAGAAAAATGATGAGTCAGACGTTTTAGATAGAACTAAAGAAAACAATTCAGAAGTGATTACCAACAGAGTATTCAAAGTGGGCGATTTTGTACTCATCAAGATAGAAGCAATAAATAAAAGTCAAGACAGATTTGAAGGACCTTATCGAATAATTGAGAAAATTCATGAAAGGTGCTATGCGGTAGAAGGAGAAAATGGACAGCGATTAGAAAGAAATGTGGATAAACTTAAGAAGTAGGGGTTTAAGGAAATAATTGTTATTTAATAATTTTAGCCAATAGAAACTGATTAAATTCAATATTAAGATTTAATCAATTCTATTCGATTATAATTATGTTATCAAGCTAGTGTTATAGTAGTGAAATAAATTATGTCTAAACATATTAGTTGTGATTTGGAAAAAATGAATTACCAATTGAAGATTTACCTAAAAATAATAATAATTAAATTAACAATTATGATAATAATAATAATAATAATAATAATAAAAATATCAATAATAATAATAAATAATAATAATAATAATTATAATAAAAATTATAATAATTAAAATATAATAATTATTAATTATTATTAATTAAAATATAATTAATTATAATTATAAAAAAAAATAATAATAATAAAAATAATAATAATAATAATAATAATAATAATAATAATAATAATAATAATAATA
>MQRL01582701.1:0-14719 GCA_001938525.1 Dugesia japonica
ATTCATGTAATTACTTGGTATAAATATAAAACCACAATAAACGATTTATTAATGGTCACCCGAGAAACCCAACTAGTAGTAGACCTGAGAGTGTATTGACAAAAGATGGACAATTTAAGCGATTTAGCCACATACGGACAACTTAGTTTATGGGACAGAGCGGAATGGTGGAAAGAAAAAACCTGTACGAAGCTGAAGTAAGAACCACGTCAACTATATCGGACTAATATATTCGGGTAAGGCTCCTCAGTAAAAAGAGAGTAATAAAGAAAGTAGACATGATAACACTCAATATGCTAACTATGAGGCAGTATTTACGCCAATAAAAAAGTTTATATGGCCTAAATCGCTCAAGACATAACCACGCTATAGGTAAAATAAAAGCTTTTTGGAATTTAAAAAATCAATAATTTTGTAGAATATTTATTAAAATTTCTTAGATTATTTGTTTGAATATTGTGAATTGTGCTTTATCATTTTTCATTTTAATAAAAGACTTGTAATAATCAAAAAACAATTTATGAAGACTTGTGAGAATTTAAATTCAACTAATATGGCGACTAACGCATCACTCGATTTGCTAAAAGAAGCCCTGAACCCTGTAATTTTTAAATCGGTTGATGATGTTGAAAAATTCTTTTTGAAGACAACGAAGTATTTTGATATAACGGGAACAAAGAAAGGTCAAAAGAGTTGGTTTCTAGTTACATTCATAAATAGAGAACTGCGTGAAATCTTTGAAAATGAAGACGAATCATAGGGATATGAAGAAAGATTCAGAAAGGCTTTCTTTAGACCATCAACAATGATTAAAGATACGGAGGAAGCTCTAAATTTTTAAAGAAATGGAGAGCATATAAATATCTATAAGAAGAAGATTGAAGGATTGGTAGAAAAGTTAATGGCTCATAAATGTATAAAGAACATGAGAAGCTTTTTGTGAATATGCAATTACTTCAGACTGTTTATCAATAATTGCACAAAGAAAGCTAGAAACTTGGAAGAGCTACGTGGAAAATATCTTTCAGCAAAAACTGATTTACACTAATTTTCTGTATGGTATAAATTAATATACCATACTAGNNAAAGTTTGATTGATAATTGAAGACCCAGATATCGAATTGTACTGCATGAGTCAAGGTCGAGAAAAGATAAAACAAATACCAATAGTAAAAAAAAATAGCCACAATTTTAGATTACCAGAAAATTTTATACGAAGAATGGGATGTTATAGCGTGATGAAAGTTTTCGGCAAAACATATCGAAGCGATCATAAGACAGCATTAACATTACTCAAATAGCCTAAGCGCCTACATAGGTTAATCAGAGATATGGCCAAATCATGACTCTATTTCTTTAGAACCAATGTCGAACTAGATCAAGTGAAATGCATATACTGCCAAGGAAATTTATATATATGGAGACAAAATAACAAACCAGAAAGAGACTAAAAACTATCATTCCCCACTTGTTCATTCCTGCAAAATTTGGATGTAAATAATCAATTAATCCTAACCAAAGGCAAAAAACAAGAAATTGAAAATATGACCTTGGAACCCAAGAGACTTATATTGTAAAATAATAAAAAACCTAGCAGAAGTAGTACTACTAGACGATTTGGAATAGAATATTGACGCTCGAGAAGAAACCTTGAAGGAAGCACCAGAAATGCTAGAAAAAGCAATGGAAGGATTATATATCACCAAAAAGAAAGACATGAAAGTCATTAAATGCACAACATGCAAAAAAAAATGGAGAGATACTTTTTAGAGAGAAATTACCGCAAAACCTATTTCATCAACCAAAATGCTCAAGATTAAACCACTCTCAAAATGACCTACCTGAAACAGCACGTAGAGTAGAGTGGAATATGTCAAAAATAGAATAGAATTAACAGTTGATTTTCGAGCAGACAAATTATCTAAAATACTCAAATTGAGAAAAGAAACCACAAACGTGTTGATCTTTAGAACAGTAGCAAACAAAAGAAAAAGAAGTAGTAACACCATATGAAGCGTGCCAACAATCACTCAGAATTACACTCAAAAAAGTGCATTACCAACAGGAATGGATTTTGATGGACAGTGTCTGTGCAAATTGTCTTGATGAGTTTATTCAAGTCATATTCCTTCCCTGCTGACATTTTAAAACATGTTATAATTGTGCTCTCATTTTAAACGAGTGTCCTATATGTAGACATGTAATCAAACGAAGTGTGTTGGGAATGAAATTCAAACAATGAGGTATGTAAGAAATGCGTAAATAATTGTCTATAGTGTTTTATACTCTAATTGTCTCCTTATTGTAATGCTCTAAATTAATAACTCTACCTAATTTAGAAAATGAATGACAAAAATTTGATTACCCACCTTCGTACTAAAATACAAACTCTACAAATACAAAATAAATCTCTCATAATCGTTCCTGAAACCCTAAAAAAATGAAATTAGATTCAAAACAAAACGCTCTCCTCAACCTTCAACTCTAAATTCATATCTGCAGGCTGGAAACCAAAATAGAAAAAATTAGTCATGAGTTAGAAATCAAGCAACGATCTTGCAACGCACACAAAAATACTGATCGAAAAATCTCTCGACAAAAATCTGGCGAAAATTATTGCTATAACGCAAGCTCGTAAATGGAAAACAAAATTCAAAAATGTCGAACCTGAAAGACAAGAACTTGAAGCCAAGTTAACAGTCAAACAAGAAAATAACCAATCTTTGCTACTAGAATTATTCAACACTCAATTTGAAAGAAACAGACTGGAAACCGAAAATCAGCTACTAATTAGTCTAGCTAACCAGGAAAGCGTTCCAAGGACATCAACACAGCACAAGTCAAGGTAAAGCTTTACAAAACTCGATGTAACGAGTATCGTCAGGAAGCAGAGGCTTCACACACTCATGAGTGAGTTTGGAAAAGGCAACTCAAGACCTTCACCGACTGCATCCCGGAGCTACACGAGCGTGAAAGAAATCTTGTAACCGAATTGCTAGATCTGCGTAAAAAGATATCTTTAGACCTGCTCGCAATAAATAAAGCGATTCATAAGCATCGCAATAAGAAGGTCGAAGAGAAACTTGCCATCTGTTGTCATAATAACAAAATTAATAGTGCCACTTAATTTTGAATTAGTTTATTTTTTTTGTACGTCATCGGATTATTTGCTGAAATATAACTATTTATAAGATCTCTGTTAATTGCAATTTTCTTTTAGTGACATGAGTACGCCTCCCGAATAGCCTGAAGAAATTCCAACGTTTGCTTCAAAAGTCCATTCTTGAACGCCACTATTCAAAACGTTTTCAGCGAACCCTACTCTGTCATTTCTCGCAGAAGAATAGCCTGATTAAAAATCTCGAAACCATAAGTAAAAAACAACTAGAAATTGTCAGTCGCATGAACCTGCAACTCCTCAATAAAATCAATTTCTTAAAACAGTACATTGCTAATCGGTCTTAACGCTTCAAATTCGAGACATGGTCAAGTTGGACTGATTTCGACGATGATACCGCGTTCGACTTTTCAGATGACGCGCCCGACGAATGGCTTGATCCAGGAGTTTCCAATTAAATATAGAAAAATAAATCTTACTTAGTATACGAGTTGTCTTCGTTTTTAATCTATTATTAATTAAAGAGAATTATGAACCCGAATTAAAGGTGTACGAGTGTAAACTCCAAGTAAGGGTTTGGAGTTAACAGATCTGCACCAAAAGCCTTAAAACGGGATCCACTAAGGGCTGTCTTTTTTCACCAGAAAAGTTTTCTATCCGCAACTCAGGTGGAAACTCAATCTTGAATCAACCGATCTGGCGTCCCTTCATAATCTTTACAATTTATAAATTCAGAAAATAATTTCGGCGTAACTCATTAGTGCTGTATTGATTATTCAATTCCTTTTTCAGTGTTTCACAATTTAGAACCTTCGACCCGTTGACCAAATCAATCTTTTTATGCGGCTTAGTTGCAGTTTCAAGATTTTTAAATGCACACATTCTGACTATAGTTTCTATAAAAATTAAATCTGAGTTCATTGCAATTGACTCCTTTACTTTCCCGTAGCACATTCTTTTTGAAATTATATACTTCACGACCATGTCTTCTGTTTGCTTCACCGACAAAACTTCTCTTATCAACTTCGTCAGTCTAATAGCAAAATTTTCATACCTTTCATTTGATTGTTGATTAACTTGGCTTATATCTTCGATCTTTTGCAAAAATGTTTTTGACTTGATATACTTTGAACTGTACCAATCTGAAAGAATCTTTATTCTTTCCTTAATGGCAATAGATCAAATGCTGCACATTAATTAAAGGAATTTATAGTTACAAATTCTTCAATTGATTTTTTGTATCTTCTTCCTTGTAGCCAAAAACTTTTTTATTATTGGATAAATTGATTCTTGAACATTCTTTGGCAATGATTCTACAATTTTCATCCGCTGATGACTCTTTGTGAGAACTGTGATTTCCGCGTGGTTACCAGTTACAATACCAACTTGACACATTAAATAAAAAAATGCTTTTTAAAAGTTTATTATAAAACCATTTCTGAATATTTAAACAATATTATCTTGTTGTTACTATTGTTTAAATTACACAGGTCTTTAATGTTTTTGATATGTTCATTGAATTTCTCATCTAAAAATAGGATCTACTCATTTTTTATAGTATAATTAAATTTGGATGTCCATTTTGTATTTTAATTGTTTTTTGTTCCAGTCGTAATTTTGGTTTGACACTGATATAAAATTTTCTTTGATTATTTTTTTTGAATAATGTTCTAAATGAAATATGTTTTAAGTATAAATTTAATCCGTGATAAATAATAAAAAATTCCCTGATCTGATAATCGAATAATCCCAAAGTTCTGTTTTGTAAAATTATTAGCTTACTTAAATTTGTCAATCTTCATTAAAAGTTCTTATATACAGGGAGTATATATTTATATTTCTTTTCATTTCATAAAGTCGAATAAACAAAACATCGAAATTTCTTGAAATTCGACCAAAAATAATTAAAATCTGTTACTGAGAATCAATCTAATACTTTCATATTTTTTCTTTGATTACAATTGATTTAATAAATTTTTATTAATATTTCAATTTTTTCTTGTAATTTGTATTTTCAAATTTTAACAATAAATAATTTAAATGCATTACCAAACATTTTTATAAATTGAAATTTCAAAGAATTTTCCATGGAAATAGTTAAGAAATTGTATTTAAAATGAATTTTGCAGAATAATTATATCAAAATAATTGAGCAATTAGTTTCTTAAGATTTTGAACAAAAGAAATTTCAACAATTACTTTTTGGACTAAATTAAATGAAATCTTAGGGAAAGTAAATTTTATTATTATTTCCCGGTTAAAATTTTTGGTTAGTTAAATATTTAAATCGATTTCATATCTGAATGGACTTTTTCTAATTTTCACTGTATTATGTAAATATAGAAGTAATTTTTAATAAACAGCTTTAAAAGTTATTTCAAAATATATTTTACTACATGTTTAGACATATTATTAGAGATGATCCGATATAATTTCTTAATCCATTTAATAGTTCTTATAAAAATTCTGATGTTTAATCAATTATACAATCTCTTCAACCATTAAAATTAATTTTCAAACACTCAATAAAGACCTAGAAAGATCTGTTTCAACATAGAGACTTCAATTTAAAAAAGTAAATAAAAAATGCTAGAATATAAATATTGTAGATATTTCTAAAGAAATTAAAAGATTGATTTGGCCAGCGGCCCGAAGGTTCTAAATTGTGAATATTACTTGTAAGAACACTGACAAAGGAATTGAATAATTGGTTGAGCACAAATGAGTTACGTCGAAATTATTTTCTGAATTTATAAATTGTAAGGATTATGAAGGGACTCCAGATCGGTTGATTCAAGATCTGGAAATTCTAAAGTTGGAGAAAAACAACAAATACTTGGGGATAATAATGAACATAGTAAACGTGTTTTTACCAGATAAGTGAAACGTGTGACGTATACATCTGGTAAAGCATAAGATAATGACTAGGATTGAACCGATCAACATAGAAAATATCATCACCAACTAGACTTGGATGAACGAGCAATCAGAATATAATTTCATTTTGAAATATAGGAAAAGTAACACTATTCCAATATTGATGGTATGAAATGACATCCAATTATTGTTCACAATGTCAGGTTGAACTTAAAAATGCCAAGTCCAAATCATCTAAGGTAAAATTATTTTAATGTTATGAAAGTTTTCAGTGGTGGACAATTACATAAAAGAATTTAAAGAAGATAAATTAATTAAGGGAATGAAAATTTATTTGATGGACAAAATCGTTAAGTTATCAGAAACGGCAAAATCTTCCCAGTATATTAAATATTTAAATAAGTTTGTAATTGTAGACCATATGCTGCTAATAGAGTCGGATGATGAGCGAAAAGCTTTGGTTGCAAAAAGATGCGTAACTAATTTTATAAACAAATTCATAAAGACTTGCAAAGTTGGAATAGAATAAATATTGTAGACGGAGAAACCAATAGCTTCTTCCTTTAAGTTAAATATATTAAATTAGATAAATTATTGAGTTAAATGGTGAGAGATAGTCTTTTTGACACTTCTAATTATTGCGAAACTCATCCTCTTTATAGTGATAAATTGAATTCTGTCGTAAGGAAATTTATCGCTGAAAATAAGGCAAATAAATATATTGGACTTTGAGGTTTTTGTGATATGTGTTTTAATAATATTGTTGGAGTTTAACACTAACTATAAGAAGGGACCCTCAACTTGATAAATTAATAAAACTAGAAAGAAAAAAATGATGTAATGATGACAGCAATTAATAATAGCTTTCAAATTAATTGGAAGAATAACTTTAATGAACCAAATAAGAAACAATTTCGAGTAAAACCAGAAATAATAATAAATAACATAAAAAATAATTAAGACCCAAAAATAAGACTCGTGATTAAGTTTAATCAAGAAAAATTCGGAATGGTAATTTAAATAATTAAAATTATTAGAAACGAAAGCGAAAAATTATTTTAAAAAAATTAATTAATAGGTACAAAACAAAAAGGTCAATGACATAAAAATCTGAAAAGGCGAATAATTTTTCACAGAATGGTCAAAACCTGGATAGCTCTTGGTAAAAGCAGCCAATTTTTACCAAAATTAAGAAGGTACTATTTTCAGAAGAGTCAAAAAGATTAGGCCAATGAGAGGCCATGAAAAACGCCAAGAACAAAGGCATGAAAATCATGTGGCACTTCTTACCAAAGTCACCTTAATTCGTCTTTAACCTCAATTGTTAGCTATGGTAGACATTACCCAATGTCTCATTAAACGGCCCTGATGACCACAACAATTTCAGACAAAAATTATTTTATATTCTTCTAGACTATGCCCAACCATACTCCTTTTTTCTAGTGTCTGAATATGGATTGCGACTGGTCCTCAACGTCACAGTGCGAATGGTGTTCCGCTATTTGAAGAACCCCTATAACCGCAATGTGGGTATTTTGGTAGACCGTTCTAACCTACCTCCTTTTTGCACGAACAACGTCAAGTAGATAAGGCCGAGCGTTGGCTGTATCAATATTTGCTAGACCGGGGTCAGATTACGAAGAGTATAGCATCAACCCCAGGTACTCTGACGTCGTCATCTGATGATCATTCTGAAAATTATTAAAAATAAATGTTGTGTCTAGTATAAGTTTTATACACCTGTTTTGTTTTCTTTTTGTTAATCACTAAATTACGTCTGTGTAGCTGGATTAGTTTGACTACAGACTCACTTTTTGTTTTCAATTTTTAGTGAATATTCCCCTATCACGATCATTGGCTTCAGCTTAAAACTACGCGTGGATAGCGATGAGGACGAAATGTCCTGAGACGTCTACCGTCTCGCCAAACGGAGATGGGAAGCGGATGTAGCGGCTGAGAAAGCAAAAATTAAATTTTACAAAATCTGTTGCCGCGATTATTTAGTAGAGACAGAACTCTCTTATTCGCCGGAGACAGTTTGAAAGGCTCAGTTTGAGTCCTCAGCCGAGACGATTCGAATGCTCCTTGAGCAAGAGATTATTTAATGATGTTCTGAACTTGCCCAAACGGATTTGATTAGAACCCCTGAAAATTTTCAAGACCAGACAGACTCGAAATAAACTATGCATTCTCAATATCTTTGTAAATATAATGTTTTTGATCAATTGTTTTATTGTTCTCCTCATAACTCAAATAAAAATTGTTTAACAATTTTTTAACAATTGTTTTATCATTTTGTTTAGAGCCACAAAATTGCTAACAAAACCGTGAACAAATTTTTCAATGAAGTTTATGTTCTCAACCAGTACATTGCGGACTTAAGCGCCGGGCTTAGTCGTGAAAACTTAGAACAATAAAGACGATGAGGCCGCAATCGATTTGACGGATGATGTGCAAGTAAACTGTTATTATTAAGAATCTTTCGTTGTCGTGTAAATAAATGTTGCTCTGCATCTGGCTATTTTTTTATCTTATTCACTATGTTATTAAGGGGAATGTTGAAACCAATGGGAGTCTGTACTCCAACTACGAGTTGAGAGTCAACGGCTCTATTCCGAAAACCTAACTGGTGACATAAGGTAAATTCTTCATGGGGTCCACTGATATACCTCTTAGACAAAATCTAACTGCCACCAAAATTGCTGGAATTTGAGAAATACCAGATTATGATGAATTTGATAGAGAAAAAACTCTCTTATCAATATTTTTGAAAGGGGTTAATAATCGTTTGGGAGCCAGAGCCACGAAAATTATGAAACTAAACACTCTGAGAAAAGCTTTTAATTTTTTGAATAAGAAAAATAAAACTCGACATCATGATAAATTGCGAATTATTAGCAATGGTGTTAACACAGAAAAATAGCAAGAAATAGAAATCTTAAAACGAAGAATAATTGATCTTGAAAATCATATAAAGTATTTTGAAAGAAACGATGAAACAGATTATCTAAAGTATGCAGTTCAAAAAATCAAACACGAATTAAAATTATATAATTGCAATGGAAAAGGTCATATTGCTCAAAATTGTAACAAACAATTGTTATGCAAGAACTGTAACAAATACGGACGTATATCTCGAATTTGTCAAATATATCAATTATCCAGACGATATTAAGTTGGATGAGTATATTCTAGGATTAAGACACAAATTTCTAATTCACAAAGGACAAAGAACAATGATATCAGATACAAAAAGCGAACCCGCGGTAAACAAAACAATAATCAAAGGCAAAGTAGAACAAAAGGTACGCAGACATTTCACATAAAAACTTTTCACATAAGGAATTTTCAAATAAAATTTTTCAAATATAGAATTTTCACATAAAAACTTTTCAAATAAAAACTTTTCACATAAAGACTTTTCACATAAAGACTTTTCACGTCAAATTTAGAAATATTACAAGCAATATATTATAATATAATAGATCAAATAAATAAAAGATCAGAAGAACAAATCAAGCAATATTAAGAATAAAAAATCAAATTATTATATCAGATAGTAACATCAGCATGGTTAATGTTTAATTTGATTAAATAAGTTAAAGATTTATGAAATACATATAAGATAATGTAATCACAAAATATACAAGTTAATTATTTAAACTTGAATAAAATATTTTACAGTATATCTTGATGAAAATTCCATTAGAATGTTAATCAATATTATTCAAATTTCATCTTTTGAAACAAGAAGTTGTTTTAATTGAAATAGATTTGGCGCTACATTTATCATATGATTTATATTAAACCAAAATTCTTTATATAAACTTTATTTTTAGAGATTTTAAATGTATACAGTTACAAAGACAACTAAGAATAAATATATGCTTAGAGATGGTGAGTTTAAACTCTAAAATGTTAACTAGAGTTTAACATTTAACTAGAGTTTAACCATTACTGGTTTGCACGAAATTTGGAATATGCTATAGTAGGTTACTAACGAATTTGGTTTCTGGCAGCAATGATATTATAGTATATAGGAGTAAGCCACACTGTCTTTGTGAGATTTTAAATTTAAGTAATATGGCGACCAACTCATCATTAGATTTGTTAAAAGAAGCTGTGAACCTTGGAAATTTCAAATTTGGCGATACCGAAAAAATCTATTTTGAAGACAACGAAATATTTTGATACAACTGGAACAAAGAAAGGCCAAATGAGTTTGTTTGCAGTTGCTTTCATAGATAAAGAACTGTGTGAAATCTTTGAAAATGAAGATAAATGATTAGGATTTGAAGAAAAATTCAGAAAGGCTATCTTTTGGCCATCAATAATGATTAAATTTATGGAGGAAGCTCTAAATAATCGAAGGAATGGAAAGCAAATAAATACCTATAAGAAGAAAGAGGCATTAACAAAGCACCGACATTGAGCTTTCTCGATATCAAATAGATGTTTGTACTAGATACAGATGCAAGTTTTGATGCAATCGGAGCTACATTCTATAACGATTTGGATGTTTTGGCCGGTATAACCAAACAAACATCAATGCCTGAAACAGTTAATGGGATACAAAATTCTTTAAGATCAATTATTCTTAATGCTAGTTCCTGTTGCATAATAAACTCGCCATATAATACTACATATATTGGTACACCATTTCTTAAATATGATTCTGGTGTAAAAGATATTCAAAGAGTTTTATTATTTTATTCTTATAAATATATAAGTAGAAGTCCTCATTTATATTCTGATGGGACATTTAATAAAGTTTCAAGTATTTTTTCCAGTTATATACAATACATGGAGAAGTTTAAGTGCATAACTTTTCTTTTATATATGTCTGTGTTTTTGTAAATCGAAGCATAAATTTATAGATTTAAGTTTAATTATTTATTACACTAATTAGATTTAGTAAAATTACAAATTTCAAAGAATAATAATAATAACAATAATAACAGTTTAATTACTCACGTAACACCACACTTTCAAAAACAACCGTCCAAATCACAATGCCAATCAGCTAAGGATTTAAATAACGGAATAAGCAACACGATAATAATTATTATTTAACTTTAAAGATTACTCCAAGCTATCTATTTTAAATTCACACTCAAATTATTCTGATTTACCACGCATCTTTATTAATCAAACACTGCCATTTAATAAATTAAATCAGTATGTATTTACTAAAATTAAACATATACTGAAATTTAATTTCAGTATATGCTTTATCTCTTTCTCACAGATAGGATTATGAACAGACATTCAGCCGATATGAATAAAAATGCGAAAAATACTGTAATAAATATAATAACAGAATTTAAAGTTATATTTAGTAAAGATAATAATGATATCGAACATTTTCAATTTTAAAATACGAAATAGATGTCATTGGTCCTAAACATATTGCTCAACCATTAAGAAGAGCTTCCCTTCATCTAGAAAGTAAAATAGACAAAATCATCAAAGAGCTTGAACAAAACGTAATCATACGGGRGAGTTCAAGTATGTGGTCTTCTATTGTGGTTGTTMAAAAGAAATCTGGAGACATTAGGTTATGTATAGACTATAGAAAATTAAACTCAGTTACTAACAGACCTATGCATTCTTTTCCAGATAACCAACTGTTGTTCAATTTACTTGAGAGATCAAGATTCTTTAGTGCACTTGACTTTTCTTAAAATATAGAAATAAATGACAAAGACAGAGGAAAAACCGCTTTTGCGACAGGAAAAAGTCAATATAAATTAAACTGTATGCCTTTTGGACTGCGTGGAGCACCAGAAACGTTTCAAAGATTAATGCATCAAGTTTTCAGCGAAGAAAACTTTGATAAATGTTTTATATATCTCGATGATATTTTGATTTTCGGGAAAAGAATAGAGGAATTCAATGAAAGACTGAAAACGGTATTAGAAAAGATACAGCAGTCAGGAGTTAAGTTATCTCCCAAGAAATGAATGTTAGGAGAGTTTGGAAAACTCACCGAATCATTAACAACAGAATTCAACTCCATAAATTTATTAAAATAAAAACTAAAACAAAAAAACTAAAATAAAAATTCATATTTAAAAATGGAAAATTCTAAATATTTAATTTTATTCTTTTTAAAATATATTTGATTTTAAAAANATACATTAAAATAAACATCTTTTATTCATTTAATTTTATATTTTAAAAATCCTTAAATTTTAGTAATTTATTTTAAAAATTACTTTCTTGATACAATTTTAAATATACTTTTGATTTTAATAAATTCAGTTTTCAAAAAAAAAATATTTAAATCTTTTTTTTTAAAAACTATCTTATAATGCGTTTTTTTGAAAACGAGAGTTTTCATATCTCATCCTTTTGATCCCTAATTTCCATTTCTCGTAATCTTAATTTGTCGGCAGACATCCACCATGGGTTCTTGTCAGTACCGAAATCACTCCACGAGTCATTCAGAATTTGCATGTTATTGGCTGGTGGTGTCTTAAAACTCCATTTATTAAGGGATTTGATCGTTTCTGTTTTCTTGATGATTTGAGTCATTTCTAAGTTACAAGCAGTTTAAATGATATACATTTAAGCAACCTATATTAGTATAATGATTTAAACTTTCTCGATTTTATTTGAATTTATACAACATGAATTCTTTTTGAGTCAAGAGGTGAAAACCCATGGTGAATGCTTCGTATCTTATTGCATTCGGGAGTTGACACTTCTCGACTCGATTTTTATTATCAGATTTTATGATTTTGAGTCGCGTGAATGGATTTTTTACAAGTTTGTTTTATGATCATCATTATTAATTTACTTTGAGGCATAAACGCGAATCAACAAAAATTATTTTATATTTAATTTCATTTCAAACTCTCATGTTCATAAAATATTTCAATTTATTATCAATTTCATCAGTTCAATAAATCAATAAAAATTCCTTTTCCATAGGCAATAGAGGTCCATCAAGTATTCCTCCATATTAACTCATTCCGTTGATTCCTCTTTAATTTAAAATAGGGCTTTGTGAATTCTACTCGAATTGTTTCAGTTAATGTTTATAAAATAAGAATCTTTCCCAATGCCATCCGTTAAACATATATTAGCGAACTTATTGTTAAATGATAAAAGGCATTTACAAAATTACATTCAATCTGTTAAATTAATATTATCTAAAGCATTACTTAATGATAAAAAGTATAAAATTATATTAGTCATTTTACTAGTCCAAATAAATAAATAAATTTAATCAAAGGATATTATTAATTGATTCAAAACAGTATTATACTAAATCATATCATAATGCAAAAAAATAAAAGAACAATCTTACGACCATCATTATACAATTGGCAATTTTTAATAATTAAAGAAAAGGCTTGACCCGCAACCATAACATTTTCCTTTTTATTGCAATTTAATAATGAAGAAACTGTCACAATATTAACAAAGCTGATATTTTCAAACTACTTTTTCTAATTTACAGAGTAAAATTGGTAAAGAAAATGGTATATCTAGAAAATCCTGTTAAAGAATTGTCAAAGCTCTTGTTATATTCATTAAATCAAACTATATTGTTTTCAAATTGTCTGCTTAGTCTTTAACAAAATCTAAAGAATACATTAATAATCCTAAAATGCTTCCAAAGCAACTAACATATTTTGTATTTTCATATTCTTCTAACTATACATTTTTACTCTTTATTCACTTATATTCAGTGTATTTCGGGAAATTAATTTCTCAGTAAAAGTGAATATTTTATTAATTTAATTTTAATCCCTCGTCTTTACTTGAATATTTTGTTAAAGTCTTTCTTGGTGCTCTTTGTAATTCGATACAAATACTAAAATAAATAAGTGGAGGATTCGATTAATACCAAGTTATTATAAGGGTTAATTATTTATTTATTGAACCTGACGTGAGTTGATAAATTGTTTCATTCTATCAAACATTTTCATTTATTTACTCCAACGTTAACACTTATTCATTGTATGAAATTTATTGATTATAGTTATGAAATCACAAATAAATTTAATTCATATTTCTCACAATGATATTTATTTTATCACACTCTTCTCACACTAGTAGATGAAGAGGTTTAACAGCTTAAGTTTTCAAAATTAAAAACAATCTGAGTAAACGTACAAAAGAAATAAAAGCAATTAATAAAAGCCTGTCATAAAATACTACAACTCATAATTAAAAATCAGATACACTTCAATGAAATTTTAATTATTTAATAAGTAAACACAATTAAAGAATACTCTTTAACGGTTTGATTGAAATGGTAAATTGAAATGAAGTTGAAATATTAAAAAGATTTAAGTAAGCAATTTATGAAAATTTAATCTTGAATATTTAGTAATAATATATTTAATGTAATTAATATATTTGTTATTTTAAAATCAATTTAAAACTGTTATAAAAATTTTAATCATTGATTAGTCTCTGTTATTGGCAATTACTAGTTATCCTGTTTTCTCTAAACTGGAAGAATGTTGTAATAACATGTTAAAATATTTATTGCGGTGGAATTTAAATTTTATTGATTTTTAATCATTTTATTGTAACGTTTAACAGATAGTTTGTATTTATTGAAGAATGCTATAAACAAGATGATTGATTAACTTTTACCTTTATAAATCTTGAGAAAATAAATCTATCTCAAGGAATAAAACTCTAAATAATTTAATTTTAATCACTCGTTTTTGAATATATATATATATATATATATATATATAT
>MQRL01583068.1:4094-14523 GCA_001938525.1 Dugesia japonica
TCGATGTATAATAAATCCGTGTTTTCATTACTAACAACATGGTGTTTATTTACAAATGTTAGCCCACCTCGTATCCCCTTCAAAAAATGTATACATATCATTATCAGTCAACAATTCAATTGGTTCATTTAATGACATCAATACAGATGCCAAACTCATACCCGGGATGCCAAAGAATGTTAATGGCTCCAAATTATTGTGTGCCAATGATTTTGTCCTGAACTGTTGAAAGAAATCGGCTAACAAAAACACATCTAATTTCAAATATAGTAGCAAATAATCCAATAGATTGTTGCATTCTGTTATAGTCCACATTTCCAATGCTTTTTGATAATCCTGCTCATTAACTTCCTCCCATCTTGGTGGCATTGTTGTTGTTTCAATCAGAACTCGCAAACTGGTTGCATAATTATAAGGAAATATCCCCTTTGACATTGTTATTCTGCTATCTCTAAATTAATTTGTTGTCAAAGGTGTCTCTTTTAAGGATTTGACTGCTGCATCCAATGAAGAGTTAATAAATTGATAAGAGTCAATAAATCTGATTGTAATTTCTTTCAGATGTCCAATGAGGCATAGGAATTTTTCTGATGTTGTTGGCATGCAGGATATGGTCCAATGAGGAAATTTATTTAATCCATACTTTAATATATGGTGAAGGTCATATCCTCTCAAATTATGGAAGACTACTGGTAATTGATAGATGATTCGTCTGCTTAAATTGCATTTATTACAGGCGGCTCCTATATACTTACCTGTAAAATGGTCATGATCCCGGACTGGATTACTTAAAAGGTTTTTTACACAAATGACATATTGTACTATGTTTAAATTCCATTTCTTGATCCGGGTTCATAATTCGTTTCTTTTTTCCTTCTTTAATATAATATGGATATACAATATTATTACCAATTTCCTCCACATCCTTTAGAAATTCATATAAGCATTCATTTCCAATAAACTGGCTGTATTTGACTTCATTGGTAAAATTATTTACCAACAGCAGTCCAGCTGAAACAGCTAAATGTTTTTGGAAATGCTTTTCATCGCTGGGTAATACCGATTCGAAATCAGCATATATAACAAAGGGTGGAGTTATAGTTTTGGAGTAATCTTGAAACTCCAGATTCTTTTCTGTTGGCATCTTGTATAATGTTGTGCCAGTCTGAATTTTCTCACAAATTGGCTCATGAGTCTTGTAAGCCGTATTATCCTTGAATCCGTTGAGATAATTCTCGCATCAGATTGCTTGAATTCGAACACCATCCTTTTTAATATCTCTGTTCATCAATCTATTCAAATTCATTACTGCAGTGTAATGAAATTTGTTGGCATCTTCCAATGACAATAAATTGATTTTTACTCCATCACATTTAGACCGATGTATAATGTCTAAATTCGAATGCTTCATTATAACATCATCATCGTCCTCAACTGATTGAGGATTCCATGAAAAACATTAATTGATAAGCCAAGGTCTTGATTTTCAAATTTTGGTATATTTGTGAGCTTCATTGGCATGTCCCCTTCATCGAATACAAGATCAGACATATTTTGATGCTCGATTCTGATTTTTTCCAACTTTATCCTTTTTGAGAATTGCTAGGATACTATATATAAAACACATATTATCATTATTCTGTATTTAAGAACGGCTTTTTTATTTTTCAAGTTTTTTGGTGTTGGAATGTAGCCATGTCCAGATAATCTACTGATATCTGATACCTTTGTGATTTTAAAATTTATTTCCAATATGCGGCTCAGTATCCAACTAGATCCGAGCTCGCTTCGTATAGCAATCTTCCATTTAACTGTTTTATTCCATCTTCGAAAAAAGAATTACTCAATGGACTAGCTCGATTTGATAATCTACAAGTTTTTGTTACGTCGTCTTTTTCGAATTCAACATTTATTCCGAATTAGATCTTGACATTTTTTAATTCTTCAATAATTTTGAATAACTGCTCAATCATGGAGTTTGGTAAAACGATTTCTCTCGTATTCCATCTTGAAACATTCATTTTTAATATCTGGTGACATTTATATAAGTCACTTCCTATTATCACATCTTCATTGAGGGAGCCACCAGCTTGTGCTTCTTCTTCATCTATAAAACTTTGCATGGCAATATCTTCTTCATCTATTTCATCTATGATTTGAAAATCGGACCAATCATCTTCAATTATCTGAGATTCCACCTTTATTTCTCCATCTGAGATAAAATCTTCTTTTCTCTTCTTCGATGGTGGACCATTTATCTCTTTTTCTTATATCATCTTCAATAATTGTTTTTTATTTGTTGTAAACTGCCCTGCATGCAACCTATAAAAGTCTAAATATTCACCTATTCCTATAGACATGCATGATGGACATATGTAATACTTTTCCTCATAANNNGATTGTGCATAGTATCTCTCCATAGTACTATGACAGTCGCCTTTATGAGTACAATTTGCACAATAATGTTTGTACATTGTACAACAATCTGGAAAAAATAAGTTTAAAACATTTTATAAAATTATTAAAATTTATTAAATTATTAAAACATAAAATAAGTTATAAAATGAAAAACTAACTTTTATCATAAATAGGAGCCGCAACAGGAGAAGAAACAACAGAAGCATCATAAATTTACTTTAATTAAACTCTTTCTTTTGATACATCTTCCACCTTGCTTTGAATTATTATAATTCTAAAATAAAAATTAATAATCATTAAATACTAAAAGTAAATTTACATTATCAATCATTAAACTTGACGAATTCATATTTCGTTTATCGTTTATATTGTTCATAACCTGAAAGTGTAAAATAAATAAAAATAATAATGAAAATAGTTTACCTTTTCTTCGTTCAACAATTTTCTCAATATGCTTTGATTGTTCATAATCTAAAAATATATATAAAATAGATATAAAAAATAACAAACTTACGTATCAAATTTGTCGCTTTTAAAAATAGTTTTTTGAAAATTGTGAAAATTTTTCAAAATTAACTGTTTTTATAATGTCAAAATAATTATTCTTTCACCATTGTATGCATGTATTTTAATTTTTCTATCTCCTTTGTATGAGTGTATCATATATTTTCTATTCCTTCGATGTGTGTATAATATATTTTCTATTCCTTCGATGTGTGTATAATATATTTTCTATCCCCATTAAACTATTTGTGTATGTATCATAACTTTTTCTATCCCCTTTGCAAGTGTTTATTCAAAATTTTAAAATACCACAACGTAGTATATCAAGTTGTAACAAGAAATCATTTTTTTATGATAAAATAATTTTAAAGTACTGCAACGTAGTATAATTTTGCATTTACAAATTTATTAGTCATGAAAATAACAAAGACATGTTTTTATTATAACAAAGGTCAATTAACTGCTTTATATTTTTATGATTTTAAAAAATTTAACTATTTTATAATTTAAATAAAAATATATCAAATATTTTCATATAATACATTTATTTACATACAACATATACATTGTTGATTATTTTTCACATAAAATGTTGATTTTCAGATACAATGTTGACTTTTAAGCCACAATAGACAATGTTGACTACAGGTTGTTGTAAAAGGATTTTGAAATCTAATTTTGTTATATTTAATTGGCTTTGATATTTTTGAGAGATGTGAGACCAATATATGTAGATAATAAAATCCAAGTGGATCAAAAACTGAAATAATTTCAGGCTTATGATAAACTGCTATCCAATTTTCTCCACAAAGATTTGATGTTTCAGTATTGTAGATTAAGGCTTTATTAACTGGAAAGTATGGTAGTTTGTCTAATGTATATACTCCCAACCACGACGATCCCAACAATTTTGATCCAATTTGATTAATCTGAAAAGAACTAATAAAGTAAAATATTAAAATTAAATGAAAAACTTATTTCATACTTTTGATTATTTGATTTTATTAGATATTGTTTACCGTAGTACTGTTCTATTAGCATTTATTTGGGTTTCGCTTTCAAATACTCCATTTATTATAACATACGCTTCCGTCTCCAAAGCTTTAGCAAACTTTATATCCAATCTTAAATTTCCTTGTTGAGGCAATTGACTCTGATTAATATCGAAGTCTGGAGCAAGTACAAATGTAAAAAACGGATATTTGCTTTTTAATTTCTCAAGTTTTATTCCACAATTCATATTCTTATCCAAATATCCCATATTGTACTGTATCACCATTCTGTATTCTACATTTCCAGTATATAATAAGTCGAAAATGAAATACATGACTGCAAAAAAATATATTAAATGAAATAACTGTAACAATTAATAATAAGGAAAAAGCGATTAGTGCGATCAAAATACAAATATTGAAATATTTGAATAGAATCTCACAAGAATTTATTGTGATTTTCCATATATTGTCATATTTGAAGATGCAAATATCGCGCATTCATTTGGATTAGAATTTAAATCTAACAAATTAAAAAAAACTTTTGGAGCTATCTATACAAACTTTGCAAATGATGACACAATACAAAAAGTAAAAATTAAAGTAGATTATACAAAGGTGAATTATCATAATTTTCAGTTTAAAAAGGATACATACATATCAGAATTAGAATATTAAGTAAATATTTGTCAAAAAATTGTACTCAAATACTTAAGAAATGTCTTACAAATGTAGATATTTTGAATTCGAGCTACAAGATGATGTCAAAAATGTTGAATTTTATTATGTCTAAAAAAGAACATTTGGATTAGACAAACAACAATATTCTCCTACAGTTATGAAGGGAGGCAAATTCAAAGCTATTGCTAAATAAAATGAATAAAATTACATCAGCAAATATTCATCTATAGTAATCTTGTTGAAACTATAATTGTAGGTGATGTTAGTGTACATTTGTTGAAAACAATATGGATAGAAAAGCATGAAACTGATGAAGTAGTACAAATGATAGTTAAGAATCCAATGTATTTAACTATGGTAACATCATGTATAAACAATATAAAAATTAATATACGCGATGATAACGAAAAATTAATGAAGGTTATAAAATTCAAAAACTCATTTAACTTTACATTTTAAAAAACTAAGTAATGAATCCTGATATTTTTTCAATGTATAGTACTAGTCAAACAGGTAGAAAACTACCTTACTTTCTTGGAAAACAGTGTTGATCTGGTTGGTTGTGAAAAATAGGGAAATTTGTATTACCTATTCTTAGACGTATTGGTTCATTTGGTATGAAAACAGCTCAGGATGTACTAACTAAATTGGAGAAATACTACCAACATTAAAATCTAATGCATTCGCTGAACTTGGAAATTTTATGTCATCATTACATAGAGGAGTAACCAGTATGATTCCAAAAATAGTAAAAAAGTAAAAATAGCATAGTAAATAACGAATATGCTATCAAATCAAGTCAAAACACCACAAATTCATAGAAAGCGTACAAAATCTCGCGCATCACGTATAAACAAACTAATGAGAGAGCATAGAACAATATTTGAAAAATGATTTGCAGTAAAACTGAATTATGTATTTTTGATCGACCATCTCCTCAAGTTGTAATTAAAAGTGGTAGGTTTGAAGATGTCTTTCCTATAAATTCAATTTCTGAATCACAAAGCGACATAGAGTTTTTTATAAATGGATCTCAAACAGAATATTTGGATTTGAATGATACTTTATTGTATATTAAAGTAAAGGTGATTGATAAGACAATTTGGCCGACACTCATTATGTTGTTCCAAGTAACTATATGCTGCATACGCTTTTTAAGGATGTAATTCTTTCGTTTATTAATTTCAAAATTGAAGGTGGGAATGGATCTTATCTTCTCAAAGCATTAATTGAAACTATAATAAATTATATAGGTGATAGTAAAAATATCTGTCTTACATCAATGAAATATGGAAGCAGATATAAAAGGTCTACTAAAACATCAAAAAGATTTTCCCTATGTGGTGCATTGCAACTCGATTTCATGGATCAACCAAAATACCTTATTCCTGGTGTTAATGTTGATATTAGGTTGAAACAATTGTCTTCAAAGATAAGTTTAAAGTCTGCAGCTAATGAACCAAGATATGTATTACTAGATACAAAATTAATGGTTAGACGTGTATGTGTTGAACTCTCAGTACTAGCTGCTTATCAAATGGGACTATGAGACTGTTTCCTTGACGAAAAACACTAATTATTGAGAAATATACACTGAAGATTTTACAAACGATAATTTTACCACTACATATATGTAATCTATAGTAAGAAATATGGGATATTTGGATAAGAATGTGAATTGTGGAGTAACACTTCAAGATTTTAAGGATAATTATACCTTCTTTTCATTTGTTCTTGCTCCAGATTTTGAAATAAATCAGTCAATTAACTCAACAAAAAAATTTGAGATTGAATATCAAATTTGCCAAAGCTTTAACAACATCAAAATATGTTATAATTTATAGACTATTTGAAAATGAAATTCAGGTTAAAGCCAACGAAACAGCATTAGTGTAAACAATATGTTGGATAATTGGTACATGTTATGAAGTAAGTGTTATTAAAGTAATGATTTTTATTTTCATAGTACTATTCAGATTGATAGGATTGCACCAAAGTGGCTTGGATCAGCATGGTTAGGTGTTTATGCGTTAGATAAACTTCCAAATTATATTACAGTAAACAATGCCTTAATTGTCAATAATCATACATCAAATCTAGGTGGATAACATTAAATAGCTGTTAACAATAAATCAGATATCAAAATCCATTTACAACTATATGTGGTCAACACTGTTAGTTATGGACGAAAAAACAACATTGTACTTGACAGATTTATATGTACTTGTTGTATAAAATAAATGCTTTTTATTGAAATTAAATCTTTCTTATTTATTAAAATTATGAATAAAAATAATAAAATAACAACATTTATTTACAAACTATTTGTTAGTAATATGCTAATAATTCATGTTTTTTTATTATTTTGACACGTTTTATTATCAAAAAAATAAAATTAATTTAAAATACCACAACGTAATATATCTGTACTTTGAAAAATTAAATTAAAATACCTCAACGTAATATGTCTGCAATATTTAAATATATTTTGACATACATATTCGAATTTGATTGGTTAGATTTGAAAACCTTGGTAAAAGTTATTATTCTTCATTATAATTTCAAATTTTCTTTACAAAACCAGTGAACAAATAAAAGAACAGTAGAAAATAACAACATTTATTTATAAAATATTTGTAATTATTATACCATTAATGCATGTTTTTTATTATTATTTTTTTAAGTTAAATTTTTTTAATATTTTACTTTAAAAACTACTATTATGCTATTTTATTATGAAGAAGAAATGTTCGGTTTGTTTTATGAAAAGTTCTATGCTTTTATTATTTTGCTGAGAAAAGTTCCTAGCTAATATGTTTTTTATAGAAAAAGTTCAATGCGTTTTATATTTTATAAAGAAAAATGTTATTAAAAGTTTTATTAAAATTATTATGTTATTGTTAAAATTATTATTTTATCATTATGTTATTAATTTTTAATTAAAACTATTAAAATCGCATCATTATTTTAGGAAAGTATCAATTATACAAAAAACATTGCGCTAGTGCGAGTCACAACGGTGACTGTCATAGTATCATGGAAAGATACTATAGCCAACGGTTTTATGAAAGAAACTATTTTATATAGCATAATAGTAAGGTATTAAGTTTAGGGGACTACTTAGATTTTTATAGGATACATAAAAACCACTTGTCATGTTTTAGTACTAGTAAAAAATATATATTAAAATCAATATTAGATAGAAAGTTGGATAGTATGTTTTATGATGCACCAGTAAATAAGACAATTAAGTTTGAAGAAACAACAATTAAGGATGAGCCTATTGAAATAATCGTAATTGAAGATGACGTTGAGTAAATCATCCATTTGAACCTGGAAAAAGGAGAAACATCAAATATTGTACAAGAAGAAGAAGCAATAAATATTTAATTTTACAGCAAAATAAAAAAACAATTAAATTCTTTCACAGCTATCAGATCAAAAATTCCTCATTGGACACTGCTGCTAAATACTTAAAAGCAACACCTTTGACTACAAAAGAATTTAAGAGTCAGATTAGTACAAAATCAATAGGGATATTTCCTTACAATTTTGTAACGAGCGCACAGGTTCTAGAAGATACAAAACAAATGCCGCCAAAATAGGAGGAAATTAATAGGAAAAAATATGAGAAAAAATAATCGATGTGGGAAATATTTAGTTACACAACATCTTTGAATTATATGATGTTATATTTAAAGTTAGATGTATATTTGTTAGCAAATTTTCTCCAGCAATTCCGTCCAAAGTCTTTATGGCACAACAATTTTGAACCGTTGAATTCTTTCGGTATACCAGAAATATCATGGGTATCTGCGTTGATATCATTATAAAAACATATTGAATTGCTGCAAGATAACGATATTTATACATTTTTTGAAGGAGATATAAAAGGAGAATTAACTTTTGTAAACAAGCATCATATTACCACTAGTGAAAATGTTGATTGGTTGTACATAGATATTAATAATCTATATGGTTGGACACTGAGTCAAAAGTTGTCCTATACAAATTTTGAGTGAGTCTATGATGGATTGAAAAGAGTTTTGGAAGTGTGTAAAAATGCAGACCTAGACTCATTACCATATGGATACACACTCGAGGTGGACATGGTAATTCCAGCAGAAATACATGATTATTTGAATAATTTACCAGTTGCTACAGAACATAGAAGCACTCCAAGTTCAAAAGTAAAGAAATTAATGTTAACCCACTACTTCAAGATCAATTACGTAGTGCACTAGAAATTGCTGCAAATGTATTTAAGTTTAGAAGTTCAAGTAACAGAGGTTTATAGAGGTGTTAAATTCCGCCAAGCTTCAATATTTGAGAATTATATCAACACCAACACAATTTTCAGATCAAATTGTGTTACAGAATTAGATAAAAACTATTATAAACTGTTAAACAATAATTTATATGAAAGGTCAGTGAAGAATCTTAAGAACAGGAAAAATCTGCGCTTAAGTAATTCAGCAAAGAAGTTGATTACATTCGCATCAAAAGCCAGATTTAAAAAAACCACAAAAATTGATGATGATTTGATAGCTGTTCTTCTCAAAAAGGATATCGTTTGTTTAGATCGTCCGAGCTACATAGGACAAACAGTACTTGGCCTCTTAAAATTGAGAATGTACAAACTTCAGTATATTGAGTTGGACAAGTACAGGAAGGAATATAATTGCAAAATTAATATTGTAGCCGGCAAGACAGATAGTTTTTTTCTAGAAATAAAAAATATACGTTTAGAAACAATAACAGCGAGTATAGTGAGAGATCAGTTACTTGATACTTTGAATTATGATACAGATCATGCTCTTTATAATAGCATCTCGAATTTGGAAACATGAAAATTCAAAGATGAGAATAAAGGGAAGAACTATCAAAAATGGGTATTTCTGAGGCCGAAATGTTATAGCCTACTCAGTGATAAGAACAGTATAAGAGCAAATGGCATAACATTGAAGAATACAGAAATTTGTCATCAGTCTTACCTTGACTGTTATAATGAGAACAAATCGGTCTCGGGGAAACAATTTAGGATAACCACCAAAAATCATCAATTGTATAGCATTAAGTCAAAACAAATAGCACTGACAAACTCAGATAATAAGCGTGTATGGGTTAATAAAAACAACAGTGTACCATATGGTCACTATACCATAAAATTGTTTTTTTCCATCAATTCGATCTAGCCTCATCAAGAACAAAACCGCAAACAAAGGTATTTATTTTGGTTTTTTAAAAATATTAGTTTAATTATTTTTTATTTAGATTATGACAAGAAAAGCACAAAAACAACTGTGAACGTATAAATGGTCATCTTTAGGATAAAAAATTGTACATTGAATTGTGAATAATGTTATTATTATTTCTTATTATTTATTAGGTTTTTTAATGAACATGATGTCAGCATGAAAAAACAAGACGCGAGCATGCGTTGTACATGACATCTGCTTTTTACAAATAATAGAATTTAACAATAAATTTAATTTTTAATTCAATTTATATTTTTATTTCTTTCTTACAAATTGAATATTAAAACAAATATAACATTTGGAATTTGATTATAAAATTTCCATAATTCGTTATTACAAACTTTGAAGTAATTATTTTCAATTAGCTTTGAAACTTTTCAAGAAAAAGAAATTTCAATTAAACTAAAAAATACTTTTATAAAATTTGTTTAACAAAATTTAAAATTATTTAAATTTCTATTAATAAAATAATTCGTTAAATAGTTATGATGATCTATAATATTTCTTAAATTTAATAAATGAATTCTACTAGAAATTATTCATTTTTTAAAAAAAATATTAATTTAAATTATTATA
>MQRL01583440.1:1412-17226 GCA_001938525.1 Dugesia japonica
AAGTTTCTTGGGAATTTGTAATTATTACAGGAAGTTTATAAAAAACTACGCAAGAAAGTCAAAGATATTAGAGCAGTTGTGTAGCGGATCAAGCCACAAGAAATTAGAATGGACAGATGAAATAAACGATACTTTTGAGGGATATGAGAAAATAATTATTAATAAATAATTTCACCCAATAGGAATTGGGATATCTAAATATTAATATTTAAATACTTGTATTTCATAATTATCATAAAATTGTTCTTCCAAAATATCTTTAACAATTTCTAGAAATCAATTAGTTTATTAATTAAAGTAATTAAAAAAAATAAGCTTTTACTCTATCGATTTCATGAACATGATATTTATCTTTTATAGGTATCGTATATATACCGCATTCATTATGTTCTTAAAATATATCATCATCACTAAAAACTGTATCCATATCTTTGTATTCAATAGTGTAACTCATAATTATCAATTTAATTTATGATCATTTTATTTATATATTTCTATAATTTAAATTTGTATGAGTCATCTTCTTTGTTCACATTTTGCCCTGTTCATGCTTCATGCATCTATTGATCTTGTCTTCTGCATTGATTTAGTTTTTCATAATTAAATTATGCAAATCAGATATCATAACATCGACTTGAGGTTGTTTTCGATTTTAGACTGGATTGAATTTTATAAGTCGTAACCCAGGAAATAATTTAGATTCATACATGCATTTAGTTCTTCTCGCTAAATCATATAAATTGATTGAATATCTCAAATTTATAGCGACTGTAATCGACTGTAGTTGAATATCTTCGATATCATATTGTAAATGTTTTCTTTTCAAGGGTCTTTCACATCCCATGATTCTAAATCTTCCGGATTTGAAGAATACTAAAGTATATTTTCCAGTTTTGTTGAAAACATGCGATTGTCTGCCAACTGGAAAATTTATTTGTCTTGTAACCTCTTGTGAAACTTTGCCTCTGTAATTAATATTTGTAATTATAATTATGTCAATAAATTTTTAAAAAGTTAATATATACATATACATAAACAATAATTTAATTGATACAATAAAACAAACAATAATGGAATTAAGAAATGATGCTGTTTATCAAATTGTCGGCCCAAGTAGAAGTGGAAAAACTCTTTTTGTGTGTAAATTATTCAAATCAAAATTATTCAAATCAAAATTCAACAAAATATATTGGCATATAGGAGCTGATGAGGAATATGTATTAACTCAATCCGAATTCTGTGATATAAAATAAAAATTATAAACGATTTTGATGAGAATTGAAGCAAGAGATTAACTAAAGGTGATGTGATTGTTGTTGATGATTTATACCAGGAAGCAAACAAGGAAAAGAACGTTAACAATTTATTCACCAAGATATCAAGACATTGTGATGTGACTGTATTATTTATTACTCAGAATCTATTCCATCAAGGAGGTGGACATAGAACTCGCAATTTAAATGTACAATACTTGGTTCTATTTAAAACTTCAAGAGATTAAAGAGTTGTTGATTTTCTTGACAAGTATATCCAAACAATAGACAATTTCTTTTGGACTCTTTCAAAGATGCTACAGTAAATCCGAAGGGATATCTTTTTATAGACTTTACACAACGATTTCCAGATGAACTTAGAGTGAGAACTGATATTTTTAATCCAATCGGTGTTACCGTATATAAACAATAAACGTAATTTCTTATTTTATTACAAATGGCGAAATTTACTAAAGTTATAGTTGATCAACTCAAGAATAAAATGATTAAACACGATAAAAATCCAAAAGATATTAAAACAATAAAAACGACAACAAAGAAGTCGTCAGAGATTGTTATTAAAAAGAAGTCAACATAGAAGAAACAATCAAAAAACCAGTTGAACAAGTTCAAAAAATTATCAAAAAGCTTTGGAAAGAAACTAACAGATGCAAATGGAAAATAGATTAAGTTATAAACAAATATCTAAGTTTTATATTTAATAAAAATTATGAAATTTCAACAAAGTCTTCGGTATTTTAATATATTACTCAAGGCTTCTAAAGAGTCTAGAGCAAAGATGATGCAATCATTTCCATCATTCGTTGTTGATTATTTACTAGGGATTATTGTAAACATAGTGCGTGGTTATGTAGTTATAAGCAAAGTTAGAAAATAAGCATTGGAAAAACATATTAAGTCATTGCATACCGACTACAAGCGAGAAATTTTTATTTTTGATTTCACACTATGGAGACGTAAACATAAAGTTTATCGATTCATATCAGTTTATTAATAGTTCATTAGATGCGGCTGTTAAAACAATTCAATCAATTCCATTAAAATCTAAGTAGTTTAATGACAACAGAATCATCAAATCAAAAGGAATTTTYYCATATGATCTTGCTACAAGCCTGACAGTGTTGGAAGAAACTGAATGTATGCCACCAATATGGAATGGTGTCAACGAAGAATCGTATCAGAAGGCTCTGGAAATGTAGACTATTACTGGATGCAAGAATTTACTGGATTACATGAAGATTTATCTAAAACTAGATGTATTCCTGCTAGCCAACTTTTTTCAACAATTTCGAACCAAGTTGCTAGCACACAACGGACTGAAACCATTAACATTCTTTGGAATTCAAGGCATGAGCTTAACATCAGCATTGAGGACCCTAAAGGATCCCATCGAATTGCTTACANACAATGATATGTTCACATTTTTCGAGGGAGGAATCAGAGGTGGACTTACATTTGTCAACAAACATTATGTGATATTGGACGAAGACACTGAGCTTTTGTACATCAATATAAATAACTTATATGGATGGGCATTAAGCCAGAAATGACGATATATGGATTTTCAATGGATACATACAGGATTAGAGCAAATATTGGAAGAGTGTAGAACATCGGATTTAGAATCATTACCATATGGTTACACAGTAGAAGTTGACATTGAAATACCGGACGAGTTACACTATTATTTAAGCGATTTACCTGTTGGAGCCGAACATCAGAGCCCACCTGGAAGTAAGGTAAAGAAGATGTTATTAACACATATTACCAAACTGAATTATGTTGTACATTGGCGATTATTACAACTGTACATGTAACTAGGTGTTAGGATTGCTAAAATACATAGAGGTGTAAATTTCATACATATATATTATATTTTCAAGAAGTATATAGATGAAAATACTGATCTAAGATCTAAACGTTTACATCAGATCTAGATAAGAATTATTATAAGCTTTTAAACAACAGCTTGTATAGAAAAAAATATTAGAAAATCTAAAGAAAAGGATGAATCTCGGCTTGTGCAATTCATCCAAAAAGCTTATTACATACGCTTTGAAGCCAAGCTTTAGGAAAACAATTAATATATTAGGTTGGAACATAAGTTCGTAGCGTTTTTAAACAGAAGTCATTTAACATTAAAAATAGAACAATATTTTGAATAAATATATATACATATATATATTTTCTGAAAGCTCTTGTTTGAACACATCAATTAAAAGTAAAATTGATTTGATTTTATTAAAATTAAAATTATTTAATACTAATTTCAGATGAAAGATAAAACAATGCATTTCAGGCATATTATGTTATTTTATTATAAGAAAGGTAAAAATGCTTCGGAAACAAACAAAACAATTTGTTCCGTCTACGTAGATCATTCTGTAGCCGAAAGCATAGTCCGTAAGTGGTTTTCGCGGTTCAAAATTAAAAGTTTTGGGTTAGAAGATAGAGATCGTTGTGGTAGGCCTTCTATTGTTGATGATGACCCAATCAAATCAATAATTGAAAATGATCCACATGAAACWACAAGATCCATTCCAGAGAAACTACAATAATCTCATATGAGTGTCGGAAGACATTTGAAGAAACTGGGATGCATTAATCGTTATGATGTTTGGATACCTCATAATTTGAATAGATAAGGATTTTTTTGCGGTATTGTTGAATATGGATAAAGTTTGTCTCAATTATCCTAGCTATAATGGTCAAACAGTGTTGGACTTGAGTAAGTTAAGAATTTATCAGTTCCAATACACCTAGCTTGAGAAATATAGGACAGATGAAAAATTTATCATAAATATAGTGGGAAGAGATACCGACCGCTATTTCCTGGAGGTTAAAGGTATTAGATTGGAAAGATTGTTAAAACTGATGGTTCAGGATGAGTTGTTGGACACTTCAAATTATGATACAGAACATCCGCTTTACAACAACAACCTAAATTCAGTAGTAAGGAAATTCAAAAACAAAAGCAAGGGTGAGAGATACAAGGAATGGGGTTTTCTGAGACCGAAATTTTATAGTCGCCTTAGCGAAAAGACCAGCACGATGGCTAAGAGGATAACATTAAAGGATACCAACTTAACACACCAGTTGTATCTGGATTGTTACAATAACAATCAATCTGTATCAGTAGAACAATTTAGGATAGGTACAATAAACAACCAATTGTTTAGTTTTAAGAGATCAAAAATAGCATTAACCAACAATGATGAAAAGAGAGTATGGACATACGAAAACACAAGTGTTCCATACGGGCATTGTAGTTTGACCGCAATAAATAAGACTTTGTATCAGCAATAGAATGTATAGGTAATGAATTTATTTGAACCTATTAAAAATGATTTTATTATATACAAATCAAACGAAGAATCTAAAAGAATTTACGTATTCCAACTAGATTTTATTAAACGGACATATATTGAACTGACATTATTAACTGTTTGTTATTATACATAATAAATTTTCTCAAATGAGATTAGTGTCTTTATTTATAATTTTATTTTAATATTGTGAGCGATTAATGCTAGTGTTAATATTACCATAAAAAATAAATATTAATAGGCCTGTGAACATCTAATGGCTGGAGCATTAAATAGTTTGTTCAGGGATCATCTAATGTCGGTTACAACCAAGAGTTCGTACCCATAGACATCTCATAGTTTGTACCCTTTAACAACTAATGTTACCAACCAACATCTCATTGTATGAACACAGAAACATCCATTAGTATAGAACTTTAGCAATTAATGTTAATATTGCCCGGGGAATATTTAATGTTAATGTTGCCCGGGGGAATATTTTATGTTAATATTGTCGGGGAAAATCACATTCCATAAATTCTTTTAATTTAAACAAACATAAGCTTTTCAAAAACTTTTCCATAAAGATACTCGAAATTAATAATTTCATTAAATATAAGCAAATAATCATTTATTTCCATAAATTTAAACAAAGAATCATTAAAGCACTCAATTTAAACAAAACAAATAATTTGAACTCATTTCAACAAAAAAACCATAAAAAACAGTATGTGGCAGTGCGCTGCTGGGGAAAAAAGTATTTGCTGCAGTGCGCTACTATCTTTCTTAACTGATTCACTTCGTTCTTAAAATAATTAAACTTAATAGGATCATGTCCATTAACTGGTTCTTTATTTATAAAGAGGTGATTGTTATTTTTAAATGAATTTTTTTGCCTCTTCAGTCTTTGAAACGGTTGAAGCAATTTCCAATGCAATTCCTGCTGTGTACTTCCAATCTGGAAATATTGATTGGATCAATGCTGCTAATGGCAAAAGACCGCTTTTTTACCAACTCAATTATGCTGACCATTTATTTTTATTGATATCGTCTTTCACATGTAATTCATTTGAATAATCTTTCTTCAATTGCTTCAAAGGCAAGCTTCGATACATTACTTTCAGTTCCTGAAATGTTTAATAAAAGTATTTTTATACAAATGTTTAATATATTATGTAAGGCATATATACCTCGGAATTATCTAAATTCTTACTAAACATAATAAAGAAGTATTTTTAATATTTATTAAACAACAATTGTCAGGAGTTTTATTTGATTATTTTTAAGTTTTTGATAATTAGAAAATTATTAAGAAAATGTGTTTAAATAATTAAGTTGTTTAAATATTGAGTTCAGAAAAGTAGAATTAAAAAACGTTTTCATTTCAATTTCGAATCAAAGTTGAAAAAAAAGGTATCAAATTGCTTTTATATAATTATTTTTTTTCTAGCTATATTAGAGGTTTAAATGAATAAGTATGTTTGCTCAGAACCTAACATGGTGACAGTATTACTGTGATAGTATATGGTGATAGTATTACAGGCCGTTTTTTGTCGGGTATCTACAGAAGACACAATTATCGAATTTGTTTATGCAACTGCGAAATGTTTTTTGGAGTCAAATGGAATACACAATAATGAGATCAGGAACGTTTGGTAATACACCAAAATGATTTACCCACAAATTCTAATAAAATTGAAATATCTTGGAGTTAATAATAATAGAAAACTTTCTACCAAATTTGAACAAGAGTTATCGTTTAGTTTACAAGATAGAGATTTAAAGTTAAAAGATTTTAACATTGGTTCTTATGTGAGAAACTCGGGCATTAATGCAGATTACATGCGTTTTAACCCAAACATTTCGATGAAACTTACATGCATAAAGTTTAATATTTTATAAATATGTGTGCACAGGCCAGAAATTATTGACCATAAAATTAAATAATATGCTTTAAATACGTATAATAATAGTAACCGTCATTTTCATAGATTTTATCATTTTATATTTGTAGGAGCAACGCTTGTCAAGTAATATCTTAACATTAATAATGTTACAAATAATCTTTTTTTTTATTTACAAGTCTATAATATACTTACAAATTTTACCTTTTTAATTAATAAGCAGTAGATTTAAACCATCATGAACATAATAAAGGTTGGACAATTAGTATTTTTTCAATAAAATATTTGTCGCCTGCCATCCCAAGACGTGCTTTAATTGATTTTAATGAATAAACAATTAACATTTTGTCATTTAAAACCAATGTAAAATGTCTGTTAGTATTCGCGAAGCTCATGGAGAGGGTGTGGCATTGCATCAATATCTACCTACTATTAGTATTTGATATGATTGTCTACATAATAGCGGTTGAATTACGAACAAATGAATTATAAACCATATTTATGAAATTTCATTTTTAACCCACATTTGATTCCAAAAATTCCAATATACTAAATAAATTTAAAAAATTAATTGAAAATAATAAAAAAAAAGTTTTAATAATTAATATTTTTAATAAATGAATTTTTATCACTCTGCTGAAAGTATAATATGTGTTAAATATCATTAAAATACAAATCTGATAATACTTTATTGGAATCTAATTGGCTATCTGTAATATAACAAAAATCATTTAAAACTTACTAAAAGTGCTTATATTATAGAGAAAAGTTAGAAATAAAGCAGCAAGCAAAGATTTATATTAAAGATAAGATTAAAAACTTACTAAACTTTTAACGTTGTATTTTTGAATAAATTTTAGGTATTTCTCCTGGCTGCAAAGATACTTATTTACATGAATATGACTGCCAGTGGATTGATATTACAGAAATTACTCCAGGAACATATACATTTCAAGTAAAATCATTTTATAAATTTTAAGAATGTTTGTAGGTAAATAGGTCAGCATTGGCACAGGTCCCACTACCCACACCACTACCTAGCGAAAACACAACACTGCTTTTGATTTTTGGTATAAATTATCGTGGATTTTGAATTTTTAGAATTTTGATCGGATCAAATTTTATTTTATTTTTGTTTTGAATAATGGATAACTTTTAATTTTTCAGTGGGTGGCGCAAAATATGAATCTTGTCTCCGGGCACCAAACACAGTAGCTATTTTTTATGTAACTTTATCTAATATATGCCGTTTTWAATTCTGAGTTGAATGGTATCAAAAGATTTATGAAATATTATCATTATATTTTATCTCGAGAAAAATACATTTTTCAATAGTGTTCATTTAGATTATGTATAAGTAACTTTTATTCTGAGTCGAATGATAACAAAATAATATCATTATATTATCATTATATATTATCTTTTAAAGGAAGCGTTTTTTTGATTTAGACCAGAGGTGCGCAAACTTTTCCGATCGTGGCCCCAGTTTTTAAATGAGGAAATTATTCAACCCCACTGGTATTTTTTGGTAGTATAGCAAAACCCGTTAAAAACTTTTGCAAATGTTATAAATCAAAAACATTTTTTAAAGCTAGGTTTGAGTATAAATATATTTATTAAAAAATAAAAATTAACATTAATTCACAATTATAAGCTTTTAAATTTTAAAATAAATAAATATTAACAGCTATAAGAATTAGACAAAATTTAAAATTTAAAGTCAACAATAATTTAAAATTACAAGCATTTTTAAAATATAATTAATGAGAAGGGTGGACTTTTATTTCGTGCAATATTTGCTCAATATTTGGTGAAATATCTGATAGTGCTAATCTTATATCATCTTCAGGATTGTGTCTTGATCGCTGTTTAGTTTTGATAGCAGCTAGTTTTGAAAACCCGGTCTCACACAAATATGTAGAGGCAAATTGGTGCAATGTTAGTTTAGCTTTTACCAATAAATGTGGATATTTGTTTCGAAGAGACATCCAAACTTGGCACAAGATGAAGTATTAAAACAAATACCTAATGTTTCATCAGTAGATATGTCGATAAGATGTTTTTTATCGATAGTATTAATTTCTGAACTTGAAAAAATTAAAAATGAAAACGGATCTCGAATCCAGCGCAACTCGGTTTTCTTCAAAACTTAGAATCGTTTAGAAAAGTTTTCCATTAGCCTTGTTATATGGGTAATAGTCATAATCTTTGTTTCTTGAAAATCTATATTATTATTAATAACAAACTTAGACACACCTGGAGATACTTCAATATTGTTATCTTCAATTTCACCTTTTCAAGTTTTTTTTAAAAGCCTCTATTTTATCACCAAGAACTAATATATTTGTTTCTCTCCCCTGTAAGTTCAAATTCAAATCATTAAATTTTTCAAATATGTCAACAAAATAACAAAGATTTTGAACCCATTTTTTGTTTTTAAATAATTGGAGAAAGATAAAGATTTTTATCGGATAAAAACAATAAACCTCATCTTTGAGATCAAAAAGACGTCGCAATATTTTACTTCAAGAAAGCTATCTTACTTCGGTATGTAAAAGAAGAGTTTTATAGCTAGAAGCCATCTCGTTGCAAAGTATAATAAAGAGTCTGCTATTTAGGCTTCTACTTTTTTAAAGTTAATCACGCTAACTGCATCATTTAATACTGCACATAAATCTTCCTGCATTTCTTTTGCTACTAATGCTTCTCTATGTATCATACAATGATTGAAAATTTTATCTGTTGCAATTTATTTTATTATACCTTTCAGCTTTTTTTTAATATCCAGCTACACCATCAGTACAAATAGAAACACAATTGGACCATGACAGTTTGTTTTACTTTAAAAAGTTATCAAGAAGCTCAAAGATTTTCTCACCAGTTATTCTTTCCACTAGAACCTTGCAAAATAGAAATTCTTCACAAATATCACCTGCGTGATTTGAGCAAAATTTGAAATATCTGTAAATTTATCTAATTGTATTGCAAAAACTTTACTATCATACAAACGGCTATGCAAAATTAATTTTAAATTCATCATGATACTAGTAATACGCCGTGAAACTATGTTTCTTGATAGAGAAATACTTTTTATACCGTTAGTATATGTTTCTCCATGCATAATCGACACCATTTTTAATGCAGCAGGGAGAACAAAATATTCTCCAATGACGTGTGGCTTCATATTTTTTCCTATTAGTTACGATGCTTCCAAAGATGCCTTCAAAGCTTTTTGTGGAACTGTTATATGTTTCAATATAAAGGTTTTTTTGCTTTGTATATTACTGGCACATCTTTGAAAATAAGATTTATCCTTATTAATTAACTCGGGATGATTCGATTATAAATGTCTTTTTATTTTAACCGGCTTCATACTTTCGCTGGCTAGTTTTTCAGAACATATTACAAATAATGGACGTTGCTTATCATTGATAACGGTGTAAGTAAATCCATATTTCTGATTGAATTCCCTTTGAAGTATCAGTGTTTAAACTCTCCAATGATATTTTTCGAACTTTGCCGGGCTTTACAGCTTCAGAATCAGCAATTTCACTTTCATTTTGTTCTCACTACCCACTTATCCATAATTAGGGATTTTTTATCAAAATAAAGAAAATAATTTACAATAAATGATTATTAATGATTATAAATAAATATTAATGATTAATATATATGTGAAAGAAAGATAATTCAGTACAATTTCTGTCATATTTTACTGATTTTCAGTGAGATGTTCAATGACTTCTCTGGTCTGTTTAACGATAATTAATGTAACATGATTACATTAATTTTTTTTGCGACCCGCAAAAAATGTTACCGATCCACACTTTGCGCTTCACGGCTTTAAACAATACATATGTAACTTTTTATTCTGAGTAGAATGGTAATAAACCTAATGAAAATTATACCGGTTTATTACATTAATATTGCTCGGGGAGTAGCTATATTTTAATAAACTAATTTAATTTATTGGGTTTTACGAGGTTTTAATGGAATTGTTTTAAAATTTTATTATGTTACCCGTGTATCATTTGTTTTAATAAATTATTACCTAATGTGTTTTAGATAAACTAGATGTGTTCCATAAAACAAGAGAAACACTAAAGAATTTCATTAAAACCTTGACAAAACCCAATAAATTAAATTAATTCAAGTAATATGATTGAAATATAGCTAATTAAGTTAAGAAAAATTAAGCTAAGTAAAATTGAATTAAGTTTGTAAATGTTTAAACTAAGTTTGAAAATATTTAGGATAAGTTTGAGATATTTAAATTTACTTGTAAACCTTGTAAACCTTTTTTACCCATACACTAATTAAATTAATAAACTAAATATTATTTAACTTAACTATTAAACTTAATTATTAAACTTAATACTAATCAAAAATCAAATACGTTAAAAATTAGTTTTATAATGGGGTGCATCCAATATTAATATTGCTCGGGGGACATTAAAATTAATATTGATCGTTGTACCATTCATCATTAACTTTAATTTTACTCGGGAGAATATTCAACATTAATATTGTTCGGGGGAACATCTAATATCATAGGAAAATTATGTCTTTGTGTATATGATTTTAAAAATTTTTAAAAAAGTCTAATCTTAATTCTAACCCTAAAAAACACTTATAAAACCATATATGTCTTTATGGAATTATATAAATTTATTTTGCATTTTATTAAAAATTTCTATGGATTTATAAAATAACTAAGGGTTTGGGTTAGGGTTAGTATATCACTTTACATTTAATCACATTAAATTCTAAGACTGTATGTAAACCTTCTTAATCAACTATAGTACATCACACTAAAATTGTATTTCATTCACATAAATTTTTACTCTACTCATGAAAAGTAAACGTTCAATTATGAAAGAACGCGATTGAATCCTAATGGATCTTGATGGATACATTTATACAGACTGTACATGTTGGAGGAGATAAAGTAATGTCATGGAATGAAAACAAGACTGTTATTGAAACATTGTATGAAAATAATTTTTAATGATATTATTGATAATAATTTTATTTAGAATACAAATAATTTACAGATTTCATTAATTATACTATGACAAAGAATTTTTTCCTTAAATATATAAATATTAACAATGACTTTCCTCAAGAGAGCAACCGTTTCCTCGGGTGAGCAGCTAGTATTAATGTGCCAGGAAACTTAGCTTAACTATCTCAAATTTGAATATTTTGGTGAATTTAAATAAAAATAGGCTTTTTCACTAATTGTCCATCAGGAAACTCATTAGAAAATCATTTATTTCACTTAATTTAAACAAACATCTCATGTAAATCTTTAAATATTAATGTTACAGTTGAGCACTAATGGCAATATTAATATTGCCCGACTCTGCCAATATTAAACATAAATATTTCCCGGCTCGATTAATCTTAATATTAATATTACCCGGAGCGAGAAACGTTAATATTTCCTGAATCCTTCTAATGCTAATATTGCCCTGGAAGAAATTCATTAAAAATTAAAAATGCTAATTATTTTAAACAAAAATTAGATTTTTTACCGATTTTCCGTGGATGGCATAAGCTTCAACGCCTGGATTTAGAAAAACAATCAAAATAAATAATGACTTCATTGAAGGGTTACTCAATAAAGAAATCGTTTATTTGGTCTGACCAAGTTATATTGGACAAAAAGTGCTTGACTTAAGTAAGTTGAAAATGTACCAACTACAATGCACTGCGTTGGAAAATGATAGGAAACATAAAAATTGTGAGATCAATATGGTTTCTGGAAATACGGGTAGCTGTTTTTAGAAGTAGTAAAACATTAAGTTGGAAAAGCTATCTGAATCAATGGTAAGAAAGAAATTATTATATGCTTCAAACTATAGCACAAGTCACACATTATATAATAACAACTTTAGTAGTAGGGATATTCAAAAATGAGAATAAAGAAAAAGAATATAAGAAATGGGTTTTTCTGAGATCGAAACGTTAGTTTCTTTAGTAAAACTGATAGTACGAAGGCTGAAGGAGTAAGATTAAAAGAATCCAACTTAACATATCAGTCGTATCTTGACTTTTATAACAAGCATCCATCGGTCTCAGTGAACTAGTTTAGGATTAAAACAAATAACATTAGTTTACCATTTGGGTATCTTTTAATCTCGTAATGAATAAAACTGTATTCAAGCATATGTGCAGAAACCCACTAACTAGCCAGCATTATCACATTGCTATTTTCTTATCTTGCCATTAAATTCAACGAGACCGCACTACAATTGTAGTAAAATAATTATTTCTGTCTTCACTAACACACAACGATTTGCTCTCCCTATTTATCAGCAGAAATAACCACGTTAAAAAGATAATATGAAAACGTCTCAATTAAACTTACGGTTAATTTTCCTCCCATCAATTCTTAACTGATGAAAATCAAAATAATGCTCATTAGGCCGACTAAAACGAGTTGTATCACCAGCACCTCAAATTTAATGTTATTAACCCTAAAATTATATAGTCGAAAATACACACTAAAAAATTACAGACACAATGTTAATAGCTTTAGAAGCATATAAAACCTTGAGAAACATTAACTTACCGATATTTGTTTTTCATCATCACCGTTGCAAAAATTCCAATAAAGAAGTAAGGATGTATCGAATTATAATTGATAATATTATTATAATTATATAAAGGGGAGTCATTGAGATATTTCTATTATCAAATATGAGTATGAAACGTTTTGAAAATTACTTCATAAGTGAGTAAATTTACTTTTAAATATCATAAAAGCATGGAACTTTTCCATAAAAAAATTAGCTAGGAACCTTTCTTTACAAAATGATATAAGCATAAAACTTTACTATAAAAATCATAATAGTGTGGAATTTTTTCATATATATATATATATATATATAAACTTATAAGTAAATATTTTTATGAATTTATAGGTGTTTTTAGTGTATTATTTGCACAGCAAACGTGTAATATAAGGTTGATGAGTGTTTATGGTTTATGAGTGTATTATTTACATAATAACAGTGTAATATTAACATACTAACAGTGAATTATTGGGTTTATGAGTATATAGGGTTTATGAGTGTGGAAAATGTTAATAAATATATCTAGGATTTTTTTTAAAAAAAAACTAAAATTATATTCTTGTAGAACGAAATAATTTGATGCAAACCCATTAGTCTTAAATAATCCCGTTAATTTCATTAATTCTAATAAAAAATACATAATTTATTTTAACGGATCAATTAAATTAACTCCATCAAAGCCCAATGTTCTTCATTATTTCAATAATTATGTTATTATTTCATCACAATTTCAAAATTATTTTATAAAAAATTATTTTATATTAGAACAAAGAAAAAGTAAAATTATTATTTTGTTTTTTAATTATTAATTTTTTTAGGTTATTATGATTGAACTTAATGCATGTTTATTAATAAGCTACAATAAGTTTCAATTGTTTCAATATTATCATCTCGAAAATAAAGACTATGTTAAAAACCTAATAAAGAAGAATTTGTTGGATACAATTACACAACTATTATATATTGTGAATGATATCAGTAAAATTGGTTATAATTTAATAGTTTCAGAAGTGAAAGAAACGGAAAATAAACATTTAGCGCTATGTTGTGCCCAATCGCTTTATCTAATAAATGTTTTTAGAGGCAAGAGAGGACGAACTCTTTATGATAAAAATGAAGAAATTATACTATTAAACAAGTCGCAATCAATTTAGCGTAGCATTTTGCCAAATTAAATTTTGATTTCATAGTTAATAAAGAATGTGAAAGAGAAGAAGAAAAACTATATGTCGATTCATTACTTTCATTGACTATTGGACCTGATAATTATCAGTCAATTAAATATATACAGGTAAAATATTTTATAGAAAACAAATTTAACAGAAGTATGGAGAAGTATGTACATAAAGTATGTTCGCCAGTTACAATACCATCTTGACACATTAGATAATAACAAGCTTTTCAAATATTTATTATAAAATAATTAATTAATATTTAAACAATATTGTCTTATTGTTACTATATAACAATAAGATAATATTGTTTAAATATTCATTAATTATTTTATAATAAATATTTGAAAAGCTTGTTATTATCTAATGTGTCTAGATGGTATTGTAACTGGCGAACACGCCGAAATAACAGTTCTCACAAAGAGTCAGCAGCAGATGAAAATTGTAGAATCATTGCCAAAGAATTTTCAAGAAACAATTTGTCCAATAATAAAAAAGTTTTTTGGCTAAAAGGAAGAAGATGCGAAGGAGTGGCTATAATCAATTGAAGATTTTGTAACCATCAATTCTTAAAATTTATCTACAACATTCGATTTATTGCTGCACGTTGACACGAAGGAATTATGGATAGCCTTTAAAGAAAAAATAAAGATTCCCTCATATGAAAATACAAGAAATTAGTATAGTTCAGAGTACATCAAGTCGAAAACATTTTTGCAAAATATCGACGATTTGAGCCATGTTAATCAACGATCAAATGAGGTATGAGAATTTTGCAGTTAGAGTGAAGAAGTTGATAAGAGAAGTTTTGTCGGTGAAGCAAACAGAAGACATGGTCGTGAAGGATATAATTTCAAAACGAATGTGCTCCGGCAAAGTAAAAGAGTCAATCGCAATGAACCCAGATATGTCCTTGGAAGAAATTGAGAAATTGACGATAAATTTTGAAATTTCAATGAGTATTGAAGAAAAGTCAGAATTTATTGCAATGGGATATAGCAAACGAGAATATAGGCCAACATACGCAGCAGTAACATGTATTAAAAGACCAATTAGACACAATATACCACAAGTAATCAAACTATTGGTAAATAAACAAAGGAGACAGTATTCCAACTCAAATAGAGATCAGCAGATTTCAGAGAGAAGACAACATGTGGAGAGATCGAGAAAATACGATAAGCCCCCAAAGAACTATGATTTCCATGAAGCATATAGCAAGAAGAGTATATAACAGAGCGAAAGGGTTACCTGAGCCCGAATTAAGACGACTTCAACCAGGGGAATGTTATTGTTGTGGTGAGTCCGGTCATAAACAACTGTTCATTGATTAAGTGTTGTTAGATATGAGGTAAAGACAATCATTTTTTTAATAATTGTAGCTTATTGCAAAATAACAGTGTATTCATGAAGAAAATAATTCAGGCGATCTAGCATATAGTTATGATGATATGAAACATGATGAAAGCAGAGATTTCAAATAGAAAGAGATTGGAGCTATTATATATGATCAAAACACAAACAGACAAGATCATAATTTAAACGACAGACGCTCCACGGCATACATTTCGTCTGTGG